>VYXC01004065.1:301108-346425 GCA_013397175.1 Platysteira castanea
GGGGGGAAGAGGCGGATCCATCATGGCGTCGATGCAGGTGAGGCGTCTGCGGCGGAGCCCCCGCGGTAGCGCTGGGGCCGGGCGGCGGCGGGGGGAGCCGGGAGGAGCCGTTCCGCCGGGCGCGTGCGTGCGTGCGTGGTGCGGTGCGAAGAGCGGCGCGGAGGGAGGAACCGCCCGGGCAGAGGTTGAGGGCGTCGAGCTCCGGGTAGCGGGGCCGGGGAGGGCAGGTGGCGGCAGGGAAGGGCCGGTCTGGCGCCGGGATGGAGGTGAGACCCGCAGGGGTGTGAGGGGCGAGGCCGGGACCCGACGGCGGCAGGCGGGGCGGGTCCGGTGGGAGGCACCGGGCGCAGGGGTAGAGGCGCCTCAGGGAGGCGTCTGGCAGCGATGCCGCCGCTCCCCGAGCAGGCGAGGAAAGGGCGAAGGGATCCCTGCCCCCCTCGGGGCTTGAGGGGGCCGCAGCTTCGCTGGGCGCCGTGGGAATGTGTGGCACACCGTGCGGGGTGGGCGGTCAGGGAGACCCTCCCGGTGGCATCGTGGGGACCGTGACCAGCAGCTCCGAGTTCATGGGGTTACGGCAGTGTAATTCCCCCGCATGGGGGGCTGGGTCAGGCCGCGTGTTGCCTGTGGGGTTTTCTTTCCGTAAAATGAGGTTGCGGTGTGGTGTCAGCCCTGTGGACAGGTAACGTCTGGCTTTCTCGGCCAGATGGGGTTGCTGTAGGTACAGTAGCATGGAACATCCTGCTGCCTGACAGGTATTTCCAGCTGAATTATTCATTCATACCTACTCCGAAGGGGTTTTTAAATAGGGGCTGCAGAAATTGCTCTGGTAGAATGGGTCACTTTCACTGGGTGGTGCTTTATTATGAGTGGGGCAGGAGAAAAGATCTCTAGGTTTTGTGGCAGTGGCCCCTGTCTTTCCTTATTTAACCAGCAACTTCTCTGCTTTTCCTTGGATATTTGCATTTTTCCATTTTGTTTTTATATTGGGGTAATCTAGATCTTCTCTCTTCTCTCATTTTGGTCCAGTATAGCTTACGTTTTTTGTCATTAGTAGTAGAATAGCACAGAAAGAGCATACAAAATGAATGAAATTTGTTTAATTGTCCCAATAACCTGGATTTAGCATAGCCAAAAAGAGTTAAAATGTCAAAACATTGAACTTTATAGGATAAGAATTATTCTCCTGAAGTTTAGAAGCATACGCTGCACCCCCACCCCCCCGCATGTCTTTCGGAGTTGCTGAAATGAAATGAGATCAAGAAGTTGAACATACTGTACAGAATGTTCTTCTTTAGCAGTAGCTTAGGCAAGTAGTCTGATCTGCCTTGGTTTTATTAGCTCTATCTGGCAAATGCATTTTTGCAATGCTTTTCTTCTAACGCGCGGACTTTTACAAGCCTTTTACTGCAAAATAGGGGCTACAGTTTATTAAGAAGTGTCTTTTATAAAACTGTGTGAAAAGCAGGGAAATGACAGCTGCGAACCGGGAAGGAGGCACTCTGTAAAGGGCCTTGGTAAAGCTGTGCTGTGTCGCTGTCTCTGGCCTAGTAAATGACCTTCTACAGCCTGCCTCACCCTAATTCTTGTTGCTCCCTCTTGTAAAGGGGAAAAAATGGTTACATATTAAATGAGGTTGTTTAGGATACATGAATGACAAATGTTGCCTAAGCATAAGATGTGTGGAGGGTAGTACTCACTTCCTGAAATTACAGTCATGGGAAGTCTAATGGTGTAATTGCTTTCATTTTAGAAGCACCAGCTGTAAGACTATGCTTTTTGTTTTCTTACATGATGTTCTGTTGTCTTTTGATAAGAGATTCAAAGACATTTGTGAAGATTTTTTTGTCTATATGTTATGAATTGCATAATGCTCTAATTACTCTTTCCTATGTTTAGTAAACTGCTAATTTAATAATGTAGTTTAGCATATTGGAAAGGTGTTGTAAACAGGAAGCTTAAATGAAAATTTAGTAGGTGAACAGTAAAATGATTATTGTAGACATGCTCCCAGATGAGCAAGATTTCCAGGCTCTGAATTCTTCTATCAATTAACATTTATGTATTCAGTGTGAAAAAATGTTTTACAAAGGAAACTGGCATGTGTAATTCTAAGTGGTTTTTTTGGTTCAGAATAATTTAATTTATTGTAATTAGTACTATCTTCTAATATCTAAATTACCTGACACAAAAAAGAGATGTCCTTTTTCTGATTAAGTATAGTGTTTTTAAATACCCAGTGTTTACCTGAAGTGTTTGTGCAACTCATCGCCATCTCTGACTATACCAGTTGTCTGACACTCTACTATTATGACAATATTATTTATATTGATAAAAAAGATACATTGGTGCACAAAGTAAGTTCTAGTTACTTCTTAAACTGCTGTAATTTTATACAACAGTATATGATGGCCTAGGTTAATTACATTTTATTTCTACAGATCCATTGAAAAGTCTCTGATTAAGTTATGAGAGTTCTCTGATTACCCTGTTCTTAGTCTACTAGGGAAGTTTTGGAACTTGTAACAAATTGCCTCTTTTTGCTAATGGCTCTGAGCATTGACCTGAATAGTTACTGCAGTTCAGTGGATGCACAGTAACTTGTAAAACTTGTGACTTTGAGTCTTTATGTGTATCATTGAACTTACTGTGATTTTTATCTGTGTGGACAGTCTTCAATGGTAGTTTTCTGTAACCCTTTTTTTCTACAATAATAGAAGCCAGTGTTGATGAGATCTTGTGTTTTGTTTTCTAACAACAGTGTTGTTGCTAATTTGCCACTGCTGGACTGGTTTAAACCCGGTTTGCATAACTTGAGGCAGATAATTTTTTTTTCTTTAAAAAAAGCTAACAAACGGCCAGACAAGCCTTTAAAGAAAGAGCATTTATTTTCAAGAATGCTTCCAGAAGCAGCCCAAGTCCCATCTTGTGCAACTTTATCCTGGGAGAAAAAACCACGGAAATATTCTGAAAAGGTGTAAGTAATGTCAAGCAAGGGAATAGAATGGATTTGCTCGAGAAAATTTTGAAATAGCATCTTTAGTAATCTGAAACTTTTAAAGGCAAATGCCAAAGAAATAGTAAACCGTTGTTCTCAGAACAGCTGGAAACACAGGACTTGCATTATGAATAGAAGAGCAGGTAAAAAATAGAAGCAAGGAAGTTCAGTTAAAAATATACAGAAAATACGTCATTGCTGTTCAAAGTGTTAAATAATTAAAGCTTTTCCCTCGATGTGCAGATATGAACTATTTGCATCATAAACTTGAAAGATTGACTTTATTGCTAATACTGACATCTTAATTACTACAGCTTACCTTTCACCTCCTTTTAGTTTTAATACAGGTTACTACAAACCCTGGATTTATTTATGAAATGATGGAAACATTTAGAGGAATGGTTTTGGGTTTTTATCATCAGGATAACTTCTCATATATTCTGTAAAGTTAAGCACATAAGACTTGTACATGTAGGTATTTAAATCTGGTTGAATACAGAGCTAATGTAATTAATGACACAAACTACTTTAGTAAAGAGTGTAGAATGTTAGGTTTCCCTGTGCTTCTGTGTTACCCTTTGAAAACTGCTGTGGTAGGCCACCATCAAATTACATACACATGCCAAAATAAAGTGCTACTTGAAAAATCTTGTTCTATCAATAGATTTTTTTTTTTTCAAAATGTGTGTCTAAGCAGCCGTTTAATAAAATAACTGTGTGAGATGACAATGCAGAATGCATGTCCAGTTTGAGATCCCAAGGAACTTGTATCACAGAATGCAACCTAGTAACAATATGAAAACTTCCCACGAGTTTCACCCCAATATTTTCAGCCAGTGGGGAAGGGGATGAAGGAAATATTTACATGCCACTGAAATCTCCAGAAAAAATATATACGCTCTTGGTTACACTTCCTTCCATTCTTTACCTGTGCTTTAGTGTTAGTGGAAGTTCTGTTTGCAGCTGTTCTCAGAACAATTACTTATTGCTCAATCTTTGCTCAATACTGCCAGTGTTTTTTTTAATGATTTGGCAATAATTTTTTCTTATTTAAAAGCTTTGTCCAGGAAAAAGTATTAAACTATTTTTATTGTGTGCTCCAAAAAAAAGCAAAAACCCCAGCCTTAAGTGAGGAAAGCTTTCAGTCAATTGGAACTTTGATGGTAATGCACATTGGTTCTGTACTGTTAAATGTCAGGGTACGGGATGCTATTAGTGTTGTTTCAAAAAGGAAAAAAATAAAATGAGTGGGTACTGTAGCCATATAACCAATTCTGGGATATAAACATAATGAAATTACTGGTAGTTAATAACAACATGAAGTATTTAGTAGTTCCATTGGTGAAATTCTATTGAAGATAAAAATTTCAGTAATTATTTAAACTGAGAAATGTGAGTACCATGATTGAAACCAGGATGAGTAGAGAGTAAAAATCATTTCTTCTGTCCACAAGAGATTGTGAGTCCTTTACTAAACCTTTGGTAATCAGTCTCTACTGATGTACGCTATATTAGCTTTGGCATATAACCACGCTACAGTAAAATAAGATAAATACAAAATTTTTAGTAATTTTATCAGGATGAGTTAGTTTAATCTTGGGTTTTTTTTAATAAAGTTTTTACTTGAATATCAACTGAAGTTTAAAATTTATGGTCTTTATTCAGTAAAGATAAATGGAATAAAAGGTATGGCTTTAGGCCCTAAGGAGTCTCATTTGCTTGTTTTTATATCTGCCTGTGTAAATAAAATTTTGGGAAATACTTTGCTGTGCAGCAGCTGCAGAATTTTTGAGCTAGGATGGAAGAATTCACTTCTGAGAAGGAAAGCAGCAGTAGAAAAGCTTATTGAAACCGATGTCCCTGAGCATTATCAGCAGCTCCTCCTTACAAATAGACCAACTATACAGCTTAAATGTAAAAAACTATGGATGCTTTCAACCTGTCGCATTGAACATTGGCATCTCATGAATATGTGTATGATTTCAATCAGGAAAATAAAATATACAGGTATTTGTTGTTAAGAAGAGTTACTCTGGTTGAGTGCCATTATTTTTTGTGCAGTTTTATTGTATCCTATACTTACATTTAGACCTACCTATTCAAGTTCTGAGTGGAGAAAAACAGAACACAATACATTTGCGAGAGCCAGGGAATGTTGTCTTGTTAAGCTACACCCTTGGAAGGCTCTGTGAGTTTGTAATTAATAAGCTAAAGCAGCTTAGCTCAAACAATATGCGAAACTCGGTGATCAAGTACTTTCTTTAATTGTTTGCTCCAATTCTACCGAGCTAAGACTTTTAGACTAAAGGATCTTCACTATATATTATACAGGTATAGGCCATACTGGCGACTACGCCCAGAGGTTGAGATTAAATTACCCCTGTTAATGTGGAAGAGAGAAGGCACAATTCCCATTGAACTCACACATAGTTACGTCTATGTGCAACAAATATAAATGCCTTCAGATCATTAGATCATGTCGCTTACACAGCCTTGGTTTACAAGAGAGAGATGAGCTTACAAGCAGATTACAGGCTAAAATTTCCACTAGGGCAGAGGGGAAGAGGATGACGAAGGTCTTTAGCTCAGTACTTGGAACCAAAAATTTTGTGCATCTTGCATGGCTTTGAAGTAGTGAAAGACTGTGACAGAACTGTCAGCTGGATGTATAGTTTCTGTCTTTTGAAGGGAGGAAGAGATGGTATTATCTATTTGCTGGAACCTATTACAACTTCATTGATTAAAAGCAAATGAAAATAAACAGGTTAAATGTTTTAAATAAAAAGAGCCAGTAAGCAACCTTTTGTGATTGATGAAAGTCAGGTAACATGTCTTCTGCCTGCTTTTGATAGTAGAGGGCTTTCAAAAGGTATTCTGGAATCTGTTCGAGCCTTTGGAGTTGTTCAGGTTTTTTTTCAGTTTGCTTTGTTCAAAAATGTATTCTGGAACCTGTGCAAGCCTTTGCAGTTTGTTTTTTTGTTTGCTTGTTTTTCCTCAAGTGACCTTAATTACTGGATGAAAAACAGGTATCAATCAGGGATGGCAGGGAAAGAAGGGAGGGAACCTTATAATTTGCCTTCCTAAGAGCAATATTAATGTATTAGTAAAGAAAGGACAGAAGTTAGTGGTGGCAAGTCAGGAGTTGTGAGACACCTCATTTTTGGTAATTAATGATCTCATTGAGGATACTAGCTATTCATCCTTTCATACACAGTACTAAAAAATAATTGTTTCTCCTTGGATGATTACAAATGCAAAGTTGTTTGTCATCTTCTTTAATTCGACTTAATTAAAAGTACTGCTTAATCAGCCTCAAGAAGAAAAATCTGTATATATGTCAATAAATGATGATAATAGCTTACTAGAGCATAGCAAATAAATATTGTCCCTGAAAGTCTGCTGGAATAAAATCTGCTTCATAGAATTTGATGCTACTGGTTCGCATTGATTTATTTATTTCTTCTTCATTAGGAATTGGTGGCCAGTAATAAAAAACCTAAATCCATTCAGTTTCCTTGACCCTTCTTAAGTTAGAAACTCTCCCCCTATAGGGATATAGATTGGATGAGTATTTAAATTGTGTCACTATTTGCTACTTCAAACATTTTACCTCTTTTGTCTCCAAAATCCTTTTTGTCAGACTCCAACACTTTATCTTGGTTACCAACCTTTGGAATGTTTTTATAAGGATGAGAAATTCCCTGGTAAACATATGGTTGCCCTCATTGTGCCAGCCTTCACTATTGTCTTAAATTCATTTCTTTAACTGAAGTAGCTTGAGTAGTGCCAGACTCTTTCCTTAAATGATAAAATTATCTGTGGTTGACTTCTGTTACTGTGTGAGGCTTGTGCTGGGCGTTGGTACATTTAAAGACTCCATTTACAAAGCAGATGACTTGCTGTCAGTTTCATCTTATTCTGTATTAGTGGATTCCACTTAATTTGCTTTCAAATGACAGGTTCATTGTAAAAAATTTGATTATCTGGCAAAGAGCTTTTCAGACTGTGAAGTACAGAATGTTTCCTTTGTGTGTGTATAGTTGTTGTGATTTATCTTTAATTAATCTGTAGTTATGATTTCAGGTTGATCTTGTCTCTTAGTGAGTTTAAGTCAAGCGTATTATTCCCTTTTAAAGAGGACTGTTGTGTTGACCTTTCAGTCAAATATTTTAGAATATCTTGGAGCATATGAAGATAATATTCTGTTATCAAACTGAGAAATCAATCCTTCCTCCCACCACCCTTGCTCCATAACTGGATTTTTGAAAATTTTGAATGCTCTGAGGAACAAAAGATGAGTGGTGGAAACTTATCGTAAGTACTGCGATAAAAGATTAATGCATTCCCATTTGGTTCCTTTAAAATGAGGGAGATGTGCAAAATGCCTGACATTCAGATCTTGAAGTCTGGATTGGTCTGAGGAAATAACATTAGAACTGGGTTGCCAGATGTTAACATGTTTTATTAGAAGTGAGGAGGAGACTAATCTGCTTCTGCATTCTCAGTATAGATTGAAAACCTGCTATTCAGCCAAAAATAGATAAAACTGAAAAACAATTCTTTGAGCTAAAATCCCAGTATTACTTTTTAATGGACAGAGTATTTTGTGGAGCTGTTTTGTTATGCATCTTGCTGAAGCTTTAATTGACCACATCCAGACAATTATCTATCTTTCCTCCTCTGGGCCTTGATTAAAGCTTACTAGAAGAACTTCGATAGGAAAAATTAATGCAGGATTGTAATAATCAAGTATCTGGATGATTTGTGTGTTTGAGAGTCTGGAGCAAATGATTTCACCCAAATTATGGGATATAATCTGCAGAGACCTTCTTGAATGATCTGGTTGACTGGGAAATAAAGGGATTCTTATTTGGAGGCACTGCCATTCTCTAGATTTCTTAAGTAGTGAGATGTAGTGTAGCAGGTAACTTTTTCTTAAATGTCACCACTGTTAATCTTTATGTTGTTTCTCTTTGTTTGAGAGCTTTTTGGTGTTTTCAGTTAGGTTTCTAATTAGAAAGTAATGTGCAGTGAATTCCAGGAATTGTTAAACTGTTTAAAATGTGTTGGGATTTTTTTTATTGTTTTTTTTTTGTTGTTGTTGTTTTGGTTTTTTGTTGGTTTTTTTGTTTTGTTATGTTTGGGGTTTTTTTGTGGTTTTTTTGTTGAGTAGTTTAGTTTGAAAAGCATAACTATCTACCCAGTGTTTAGAACTTCATATTCTGGATTTGAGGCACTTTTCAGTGAGAAACCTGTGAATGGAAGAAACCAAAATACTGAAAATAGAGTTGTTAGTAGTCTTACACTCTCAGGCTAGTAGCTTGTAGCTTGTACTAGCAGTCAAGCAACAGCTTTGCTTATGAATCAACGCGGTGGTGTTGGACAACACCGTCCTTACAGCCTGTTATCAACTTTTCCTGTCCTGGGACAAGATTACTGTTTGTCTCTGTACAATGATTGTCTCCTGCATGTAAAAGTTTCTCCAAAACGAAAAGGATGTTTTTTTGTGAAATGTTTTATAACTTGAATGGGGGAGGAGGTGACAGGTTGAAGCTCATAAATTCTTTGCCAGAACTTTATCATATTACTGACAGTGTTTTGGTGCTAACAGAGTTTGGGTACCTTTAAATTTTTGCATGTGGAAGAGAGTTTTAGTAGTTACAGAAGAAATATTGTTAGTTCTCCTTAGGGTGCAGCAGCTTTGCCAATATAAAATAGAAGAGTGGAGCCCCTGTGGGATTAATGTTTAACTTCTAACTATTTATGAGTTAATTTTCTTCCTCTTTGATCTCTGAGCCAGATTAAGATTTGAGTTTACAGTGTCCAGGAAGGCTTGGCCTTGGAAGACTATTCTGTTCTTACATCTGTAGTCTCTTGCAACAAAGAGAAGGGAATTTGCATGCATAGAAGTAGAAGGTTTGTAACACAATTCAAGTGCAGATGTTTCGGTCTTGCATGCTTCCCAGTCAGTGAAGTTGTGTTCCATCTTTGTTTCTTGATATCATCATGATACTGCCTTAATGGACATGGCTAGTTGAGTTCCTGCCAGTCCAGGTGAAAAGACCACCACATTTCACTTAAATGGCCCATCACATCTTGTTTTAATGGTGAAATAAGGTGTGGCAATGGAACATTTCCTCCAGCAGAAGTAAAAGGAAGCTGTTTGCCCATTTTGCACTTTCTGCTCTGCTTGTAGGTTTCTGCTCTACTGATATTTTTGCTTTTCCTTTAGCTGTTTTCTACCAAATTCTTATCACTTCCCTTAATATATCATATCTTTTGCTGAATCTGCTTTGGGTTTAATCAACTCAGCTTTTCTTCTTCTTACTTCATTTCTCTATAAAAAGGAAAATCATTGAAATAGGTTTTTTGAAGGTAAAGTGTTTGACTAAGATAGCTCATAGTTTAGTTTCCTCTTATAAGATATTGCTGATTTAAGACACTGCACATTTCATGCTGCATTTCTTGAAACACCAAAAAGTGAAGTATTCAAGAATTGCAATTTTATTTTCTTTGTATCATTTACCTTTTCAGAATTTGTAATTTCAGCTCGTAGGAGATAATAAGCCAGGAGTATGGGCACACATTCAAACTTGATTGGATTGAGGTGTTAATATTTTACTGCTAATCAACAGAGCCAATACACCACTGTATGTATGCTTTGCCCGCTCCAGTTATGAAGAATAAAACGTTACCTGAAGCAATGCTCACTAGTTGGCCTGGGTGCTCTCAGCTCTATGTGCATAAGTAGTACTTGGTAGTGACCCCCCTAACTTCACTGTACACATATTTTTGTTTGCCCGTAGCTCTGTTAAACTTTAACTCTCTGTGCTCCACTTTTCCAAGGGAGGGGCAAAGCTGTTGTAAGAGTTCTGACAATAGGCTTAGAACACTGATATTGTGATACTCCTTTTTAAAGGCATTGAGAAAGGTAATTTTCACATGCCTACAAGAACTAGGTAAGTTTTCATGGTGGGTAAAGAAAATACCTTTGCATTACTTCATTGTGAGGGATTGTGGTTAAAGTCTGTTGCCTTGTCTGTCCATGGATGTCCCTTGTTTGTGGTAGAATCAGAAAAACGATCCCTGGCAATGTGATGATCATGATGCCATGTATGCTTTAGGCATATAGGTTATTGACACTTGAGGTAACTAACAGGGACACGACCAGTGAAGTAATTTTGAATCTGTTAATAAGCATTTATGTGCTATAACATCCAGCTCAGTGGTACACAGTGACCAAACTACCTGTTTCTAGGATTGATTCTGAAATACTCTAATTGAAAACCTCTAAATTCCTGTCCTGTTGTCTTCTCTCCCTTTTCACATGTTGCATCTTTTTACATGCTTTTGCCCTGCCTGCTTCTTTATGTGATTCACCAGGAATCAACACAAGTGAGAATTCAGCTGTGGCATTTGAGATGTTACCTCCCCAGTTCCAGAGGTGACTAAGTAAGAAGTGTGCCAGTTTGGAGAAAGAAGAGTGTGTATTTTTGCTAGAAGCCGTTGGCTTCAGGCATATATTTAACTGGAACCATGACAGACAGTGAGTGCTGTCTGTTGGGATAGAAATGATAGAGGTGGTGGTGAGCTGTCTGGGGAGCTGTCAGGAATTTTACTCCACTGGCACCAGTTAATTTTGTGTTCTTTTTTCCATATTCTTTAAGAAGTCTTACGGGTTTGATACCTTAGAAAATCTATGGAGGATAATTGAAGGAGTTGCACAAATCCTGTTTGACAGAATTAACAACAGGATACAAACCATCGCTATGTCAGTCATGTCTCAAGTACTTCATAAACTTCTTTTGGAAGTGATGCTTGGATCAGTGTTAAGCTGTGTTCTTTAATTTCATCCCTGATTCACCCTTTCCTGTTGAGATAGGTGAATAAGTAATCTTGGTTTCAAAGACTTCCACATTTTTGAAAATACTTCTATAAATTACTGGTTACATCACTCCTCTTTGCCTTTTGCAGGTGATTATTCCTTTAGTTGAAGGAGTGTGCTGTTAACTGGTCTTGGGTTTCTGATATTCTTACTCTGCTGTTCTATTTCCCTCTAGAGAGTGAATGTTTTTAGCAATTTGATACATTTTAGTTCTGGTTTACTTTAAAGTTGTATTAAAAATGTTTAACCATAAGATTCTCTCTCAAAAATAAGGAAAAGATCAAAGATTGCCTGTGTGTCCTTCATGTATTCCCCTAGAAGTCTGCAGCCTGTTTTCTTTCAGTCCCTTTCAAGAGAAAGTGGAAAAGCAGGAAAAGTATTTCTATATGAAATCTTAGGATGGATTAGGAGAAGCATTGAAAAGAGTGTCTTGTGATGTGAGAAGGGCAGTAAAGCAAGCACAGCTCCCAAGAGCATATCAATATATGGAAAACATCTGTTTGGGGGTTATTCTAGGCATGAGTAGCTGCACTAGCTTGTATTTTGACTTGGAGGAGCTGGTTGAGAGGCTGAAAGCAACTTGACTGTGTGATTAAAAATGGTATTCCTGATTCATGGTAAGGAAAAAGCCAAAAGCAGTTGTGGTGTTGACTTAAGTTATTCATGTCTTAATTTAGCTGGAGTGTTGAAGGGCTACTGGTTTTTAGAAAAAAAATACTAATGTATGGTATCAAGCTGTCTCAATATGGAAAAAAGTAGGAATAATAGTAGAAGTCAATATGGCAACAGGAGGACCTGTTCAGTGACATAAAGATTGAGGAGGCATTGTACAGAACAGGAAAGTGAAACTAAGTAATTACTGTTAAGGGGACAAGCACATGCAAGTGAAATCTATTCATGATTCATTGTTTTAAATTGGTGTATTTGAAAAGCATTAAAAGATGTTTTTATAAGTCATTAGAAAGATAAGGAAAGGGATGAGCCTGTAAATAGGAAAGGAAAGCAAAACAAAGAATAGATGACACAAATACTTGAATTGATGACAAATCATACTAAACAAAAAGGGCAGGTTCAATATCTTTTAGATACTGGATATTACGCCAGTCACTAAAATTTAGCTATGTGGATTGGTTTGCTTTTTTAAAGTATTGAAACAACTGAACCTGAGATTTTTGACAATTCTTTTGAGTGAGTTTCCAGATGATAAATATTATTTTTGTTTTTCTACTATCATGTGAAAGTTTGACTTCTGGACATCACTGGACCACGTAGTCTCTGATACCTATAGCACACAATAGACAGTTAGCAAAGACAATTAGCCAGATGGATTTAGGAAAAAAAATCACATTGAATTAACATGATTTTCTGCTCTTATTGGGCTGTAGCTGTTGTGAAAGAGGACCAGTAGCTGTATTTTGACTGTGCAAAAATTTTCCACATGTGTTAGTGTGATATTTGAATAAGCACACAAGAAAAATGTGGTATCAAGCATGTGGACTCTATTTTTTCTGAAATCATAAAGACCACATCACAAATTATCAAAGTTGTAGGTAGTTGTTTAGACTGGGTGTCTGATTGAGAGGGGGTGTTTGGTTCTGTCAAACAGAGTGAACCTGCCAAAGGGTATTTTTAGGGCAATCTGCATTGGCTTGAAAGTGTTTAGTTGAGATTGGGAAAGGTGAGATGTGAGTTGAAATAAATAAAAGAACTCCTTTGTGTCCATGAAACCTAAGAGAAATAATTTGACAATAATTGATTCAAGCCCCCTAGATCTCATGCTGTAAAGAAAATTCTTCCAGTTATAAAAGCAAGAGATAAAGTGATGTGAAAAAATGTTAAAGGCTTTTAACATAACTTCCTTATATGAGGAAGATGGAGAGGTATCTTTAAGTCCTAAATTTGTAAGACTCTACAAATGAGAGTTTAAATTGTCTGAAAAGTGTTAATCTGTTATATTTTGTCCTGCTATGTATATTGTTGCTAATTTTCTAGAATGTTTGTGAAAACAAAAATAATAATTCTGTACTCGTGGCTGTCAAATATAAGAAAGACTTTTCCGCTGCTGAAACTGTTCCTTTTCAAATGCTCAATTTGAGGAACTTGCAGTTGCAGTGTGCCTTTTGTAACTATTGTGTATGGACTTGATATACCAGAGTCACGGTTTTTTTTTAAGTACGTTCGAATCTTGAAGCTAAGAGTGTGTTTAGACTGTGTTGCTGTAAGAAAATGAATGTCCTTTGTAACCTTTTTGGTCAGCAAATACTATTCAACACTGAAGAGAAATTAATTTCAAGTTTTTGAATTTAAACTTTAGATGTTTTCTGTGTTACTGAGGTAACGAGGAACTCAGTTTCCCAATTAAACTGTATGAATCTAGTCTTTAAGGGCTTCATTTAAGAACTTTTTTTAAAACTAGATCAGTCTCCTGACAATCCAGCTTCTGTATTAATGAGACACAACAGGAGACAAATTATTGTATGAAAGAGAGGAAGAAAAAACCAGTCCTTCATAATATCTGTGGAAAATACCTTCAGGTTTTCTGGATCTCCCCAGCTGCATATTGGACTGTCTGTGCAGGCGTGGAGGCAGCGGCTTGAGAAAAGTGATTCTTCCCCTATCTGGTACTTGAGACCACATCTGGAGTGCTGTGTTTAGGGAGCCGCAGTACAGGACTGGCATTGGGGTACTGGGGTGCAGGAGATGACAGGCAGGATGGCTGGGGCTGAACTGCGTGACCTCCAAGGAGGCTGGGTTTCTGCAGCTATAAGAAGAGAAGGCAAATGAGAGATCTTGCTGTTGCCTGCAACAACATAATAGGAGGAATATCAAGGGCCACAATGGGAAGACAAAGGGCAGTAGATACAAATTGGAACATGAGGTATTTCAATAAGATACAAAAGAAACATTTTATACCATGGGTAGTGAAACACTGGAACGCGTTGACCAGAGAAGTTGATTTAAAGATTATTTTCTAGATATTACTTAGTCTCTCTCTTAAAATGTTTCTTTCACTGTTTGAATGAATTCTAGTTAGTAGGCCATTTGTGCCCTCTACGGTTTTGTTCCAGTTGCTATAGAGTACTCTCATGTTCTGGAAAAGGTCTATAGGCAGCTCTTTGTTACTCTGTACACAAATAATTGAGTTGATGTTTGATAGAAAAAAACCTAAATTTTGGAAATGTGTGGTGAAAGCCTGTTAAAGATATCCAGATATGTTCATCAGGTTAGGAATGATTAATTTGTATGGTGTGGTTAATGGAATAGTAGAGTGTTTTGAAATATAGAGTATATTTAATTATTCCAGCTGGGAAGAAAACTCCAAACAAATAATGGGCTCAAATCACATCTTAAATGTGTGTCAGTTGTCCAATACAAGTAACTATCTTTGTGTATAGACTGCCTTACTTCTATCTGTAGTGGCAAGACTAATACTTAGAAAATCTTTAAAAGCATTTTTTCCACTGGAACCATTTAACACTTTCGGAATTACTGTAATTGAGGACTGGAGAAATCCAGGAACTTGTTACAAGATACTTCTTTTGTTCTTTAATATCAAGGCAAGTTATCCAGATAGTCAGTATAGCTGGAGCTAAGAAAAATGAAGAAGTTCTCTGCCATTTTCAATAGCAGTTGTTGCTCTTCTGTCCTGATTGTCTGCAATTCTAGGGTGGGAGCCTCTTTATTTGGGAGGGAGCAGTGCTGAGATACAAAAAAACTGTCAGTGTGTGGTATAATGGAGATAATGGAGTACAGGTTTTTTTAGTCAGCGTTACAGTGGTTACAGTAGGGCAGAAGGAAATAATGCGTTTTGCTGAAACTTAGTTTTGTTTGGGACATTGCTGTAAATCAAGAACAAATTTGGAAGAGGAGTATGTTTCTTCACCTCTACGTCCCTTCCAGTGTGGAGCTGTGTATAGGAACTTACCATTAATCAGAATTACACTGGAGTTTCCTATGCTTAGTAGATAATCATAGTCAGGGTTTTTTGTGGATTCCCTTATTTCACTGTGATAAATTTATTTGCTATAAATTGTTTTTGTTATAACACTGAAAATGTTACAGTCTTGCTTTTTTGGGTTGTTGAGTTTCTGTAACTTAATAGATAACACATTCATTTTCTACTGAACATGCTCTTTTCAGCTTTATAAGGGAATGGCATAGATTATTTTTTTCTTTTATTGATATTTCCACTGAGAGCTGCAAATAGATGTCAGATGGAACTGATTATAGAATGGTTTGGATTTGAATGGACTGTAAAGATCATCTCATTCCAATCCCCCTGGATGTGACTGTCCAACCAATTCCTTATCCACTGAACAGTCCACCCATCAAATCCATCTCACTCCAAGTTAGAGAGAAGGATGTTGTGGGGGACCATGCCAAAGACTTAGCAAAAGTCCAGATAAATGAGATCTGTAGCCCTTCCCTTGTCCACAGATGTAGTCACTCCAGTGTAGGCCAGTGGGTTGAGCAGGCAGGGCTTGGCCTTGGTGAAGCTGTGATGGCTGTCCTGAATCACTTCCCTGTCCTCCCTGTGTCTTGGTACAGCTTCTTGGAGGATGTGTCCCGTGAACTTCCCAGGTACAGAGGTGAGGCTGACAGGTCTCAGCATCCTCCTTTTTACCCTTTTTCCAGTCAGCTGGGACTTCACCTGACTGCCATGACCTTTCAAATATGAAGAGTGGCTTGGCAGCTAAATCCACCAGTTCCCCTTAAGACTCTGGAATGCAGCTCATTGGGTCCCAGAGATCTGTTTATATTCTGGTTCCCCAGCTGGTCATGAACCTGACCTTTGCTTGCAGCAGGAGGGACTTCATTCCCTCCTGCTGTCCATCCACTTGAGTGTTGTGGGAAGAGAGGTTGCCATTGAAGATGGAGGCAGAAAAAAAAAAGCTGTTGAGTACTGTAGCCTTCTCCTCATCAGTTTTTTTCAGTTGCCCAGGATTTTTTATAGGTGGGAGGGGTTATACCTTCTTTGACTTTCCTCTTATGGCTTACGTTGGTACTTGTTTGAATTGGCTAACAGGGAAATAACAACTTCTTTTCTGTCTTTAAAAATATGATTTGTTTAATGTGACACTTTTGACCCAAAGTGTAAATAGTATCTCCTGCTGTTTCTCTGGGATACGTTTTTTGAATTTCGTTTTGAATTGCAAATGATGAGAAGCAGTATGTTGTCTGTATGCATTATTTATGCTGTATGGACAGGCCCTCATGCCAGTGTCAGCAAATGTTGCAGGATCAGAGGAACAGAGCACTTCAGTGGTACTCTGTTGTTCAAGTATACATTTTAATTCTGTTTTCCTTTTAGTACTGGCTTTTTTTTTTTTTAGAAAGGACAATAAACATAGTATGTGAGAACCAAAAATTTGTGAAACAGAGGATATTTTTGCACTAGTGAGATGGATAAAAGAATGACTGAGTCTGCGTTAGACTGAAAAGATGGTTCCTGGAGAAAGGGCCAAAGGTGCAAACTTGAAATTAGATAATATTTTAAGTGTTGGTAATTTGAAATTTTTTTTAGAATACAGAACAGACAAAGTTTTTTCTCTTCCAATTACAGACACTGGTCGTGTAATGTTGCTGATTTTAATTAAATTCTAAAATTAAATTATAAAAAACTCCTTTTTATAACGACAAAATTGTGTAGTTGGTCTACATGTATAAGTAAATGGATCTACTGAATTTTTTGCTGTTCTTAGATACGTGTGTTCTTTGCTATTTTTTAACCAACGTTCCCAAATCTCTTCTTTAGGGGAGTTTGAATTTCCATTGTCTTATAAGGTTCTCATATCTGAATTTTTGAAATATTTCTCTACATGACAAAGCATACACAGGTTGACTGCCATTGAGGTTTATTTGATGGTGGTCTGGGAGAGTGCCAAAAAGAGAATTGACTTCAAAACGTCTCTGCCATTCAAATTAAGGATTTATAAAATGGTTTTGTAAATCTGCTCCTTTGCATTTTAATTCATAATACTGGTGTTAGAAACACAATTAGTATTTTCTTAATCTGGGCAGAAAGAAAAAAGGTGAACACTAAGGTTCTAACCTGTTTCTCAATGTGTGAGTAATGTATATAGCTTATGAAAATGCTAGCATTGGGTTTTCAGTTTGTTTCTATTATATCTCAGTGCAAGATAGGAACTTTGAATGTAGAAGCCCAAGGAAGTTTTCAGGGCTGCTTGATAGAGACAGAAAGTTATTTCAGTATTTTCAAAATGTAAATTGTGAATGTGTAAGGGCCTTTTCTTTATGACTTGTGTGGTTGAATTTATTGTAGTTCAATTTCAAAGATATTTGATGAGATACTGAATCATTTCTGTGTTGACGAATCAACACTTTATTTTCCCCTAGGGATTTTTTTAACATTCTACTAACCATTGGAAAACAGCTACAAGTGTGTGGTAAACCAGTATTTTAAAAAATTGGATATTGAATGGAAATGAGACACTAAATCCCCAAACCATATATTCTTATTCCTTTGGAGTATAAGATCATTTTGACCACTAGCGTGGTTGAAAGGAACTTGTAGCTGGTAAACCTTAAAATTGTTGGCAGGAAAAAGGAGAGTAGAAATGAGAAAGCCTTGAACTTTTTGTCATCTAGATGGCTTGGAAATGACAAAACATATTGTGTAACTGTTTACATGGAGAAAATAGACTCTGAGAGCATGCCAATGACAGCACTTCACAGAGGTTGCATTTCCTTTGCTTAATAGATTGTAAGAAACAGTTCTCATAGGTGTTACAGAAACAGCTGGTTGCTGTTACCAATTTATCTCTGTCAAAATAGGCAAGAATTACCTGACCTACTGGGATAACACGTTAAAAAGTGCTATGACTGTAGGTTTTAAGATGCAGTTAGTACAAAGTTTTTACTTTGTGTTGTGCAATCCAAATACTCGTGTTTTAGGTTTCTGTTCTGTCCTCCGGGATGACTTAGAACAAGGCAAAGGCTTGCACAGATGCCAAATGGAAGTGTCTTAGATTACTTAGAGGAGGAAGTTGTGCTGTTAAAGTCTTGTAGATTTAATTGTAAATCTGATGCTGTTGTGTAAATATGAAATGTTCGCTGCTAGGGGGTAGAGCTCTTATAGATGTCTTTGTAATATGACAAAATCATTTATACCTCCATGTAGCTTGTAATGCAACAGCTCTTCCTTTTGCAGTGTTGCAAATGTAAGTGCCATTGCATTTTACCCAAAAAGTAAGTTTAAAGCCTGAAACTTATTTTGCCTGTGTCTTTTCAGTTAAATTTCTAGGAGAGGAGTCATCTTTTTCTCTCACCTTTCAATTTCACTTTGTTTTTAAATTGTCAGATAAAACTGCTTTTACCTTTCAAAAATTGATGAAATGTACTTAAGTGTGCATGTTTATTGTTGAACTTTGTTTAGTATTTCAAATATTCCATACAATTTCTTTATAGAAACGATTACAAAAAGAACTATTGGCATTTCAAAATGATCCACCTCCGGGAATGACTCTAGATGAAAAGAGTGTACAAAATTCAATAACACAGTAAGTATATATACTGTTTTATTTCTGCTATCATGCTGAAAAGACTAAGTAATGAGAAGTTCCCTTCACACTTCCATCATTAACTCCAAGTAACATTGTGAATTTTGGCTTTTAGTCTAGGCAATGAAACACTGTTCTGTTTAATAATCTTATTGCAATAATGTTTTGGACACTTTCAGGAACGGGATAGTGAATTTATTAGATTTTTATTAGGCATTTTACTGTCTAACAAACTGTCAATTGATAAAAGCTTCTGCATATTTTAGAATAAAATAATCTAACAATCTTTCATAGCAACTAACCTCTGAAGCCCTTCTAGATTTATTGAAATAATGGGGTAGCCGTTTTAGAGTTCTGTGATATTTGAATAGAATATATGTCATAGCTGTTAATTTCCATTACCTTCTTTCTCTAAAGCAAGTGAAAAAGCCTTCTTAAAAATCAGAGTTGTCTGGGTGCACTTGTTTGCACATTTTTCCCTGCCTCGGTTTTTTAGGTGATTGATGAAACAGGAAGAGAAACATGGTAAAATATTCTCTGTGTTGAAATGGACAGGGCTTGTTCTTGGTATTAATCTATTTTTTAATTGCCTGAAATTCAAAAGATTCAGACTGCATTGACTTTTTTTTCTCATAATTTTCTTAATTTAATTTTAGACAAATGTTAAAAATTTAGGACATGTAAACATTGATGAGAGTATGATCTCAGGTTATCAGTTCTGGACTATGTTATTGATCGATGGAGCAGCTTAAACCTGGAGCTGAATTCTGATGTTTTCACATCTGCGTTTTGGGTGGTGGCACTCAGACCATGTTACATGAGGCTTTTCTGAGCCTTGTATATACCAAGTTAAACACTCACTGCTCTTTAAATGATGCTGGCCTTTGTGATACTTCATGCAGATGAATATGACTATTGAAATTGAAATAGCAGTTTCCAGTTTTCTGCAAGAATGAGTCAATCTAATATTGCAAGTAGTATTCACTTATTTCTACAAAAAACTATTAAATCAAAGTTTAGAGCAGATGAAAAAGAATATCTCTGTTTCCAGAGTACTACCGCATTATAATTTCAGCCCTGTACAACTTTTATACCTTTCAATACCTTGCACATAAAAACTTCCTATTTACTGTCATGCTAGATTTTGAAATTGTCGTTGTTTTAGAAGCTTCCCGTCACAAGTAAAATGTTTTTTTTTTTCTTATTGAGGGTTTTGGTGTCAGGTAGCATGTTTTGAGATCATTAATCAAGTTAACAGTTTTAACTGGTTGCATTAAAAATTTGTGTAGCAATACTTGCTTGGGTTTTAAAGATGTTGAATAAAATAGTTGGATCCCATGATGTAACTGGGTCATTTAAAAGGTTGAGCAATCTTTTATTTTAAATATACAAGGATCAGAAATTTGAGAAGGCTAAACTGTAAAGCACACAGGAAGTATGGGTTCTAGTGATTCCTTAACCATAAAAGGAGCAATATCCAGGCAAAGTTATTTTCTACTTAGTAAAGTAAGCTATTTTAGAAATTTGGAAGTGGAAGTTCTGGATGACAGAACCAATAAATCTAAAGAATATTCGTGCACTGTGTGTATAAATGTAAAGACAGAAGGCATAAGGAGAGATAAGTGGTCTGGAGTGCAGATAGATTAAATCAAAGGCATCTTCACGAAGTTAAAATATGAAACATACTTCATCAGCCTTCACTGTACAGCCATCGCTGTGCTAGTGTTGAAAATGCATTCCTCTTGAAAAGTGTGAGAGCTAGCAGTAAATATGTTAAATACGCAGTTTTTCTCAAAAAAGCCAAAAACCAAAACAACAACACCACAACCAGCAAAAAACGCCCCCCAAGAGTGATAGAGGGGAGAATAAAAAATGTGCATGGCTTAAATACAGAGGGAGAGTATTATATATGACAGGAGGATGGAGTGGTTGGGAGTAAGATCACCAGAGCTGTCAGCTGGAGATACCAACTTTTCTGAGTGCACTGCTGTTCCGCAAAATCTTAGCAGCCTTCTTGAGTTGATGTAAACCTTATCTGAGTATTTTTGTATCTCTTTACCTTACCGTGTTTCTTAGATTTGTGGAACTCAATCAAAGGTGAAAAACCAAAAATGGGAAAGTAAAGGCTGCAAAGGATGGTATTAAGTGGTCAACAGTAGAACTCTAAAATAATAGAAGTTAGATAGCAGAGTGTTGCTGTATGTGTTGAACAATATGTAAAGCATCTGGTTTTAAGTGTATTAAAAAAACACAACACAAACCAAACAACAATAAAACTCCCACATACAACACCACCTCTTCCTCAGCAACTCCACCTGTCAGGTATTTTAAGGTTATTATGGTGGAAGGAGCAGAAGCAGAGGAAAAACAATACTGATATGTTGAGGTGTTATCTTCATTACAGATTCAAATTACCCTTTTTTTGATTTTGTTTGTATTTGCTGAGACCTTTTAAGTTTTAAACTATTAACTTTTCCAGTTTTGATTCCATTACCTGCCAGATACCATTTAATTTCTGAGTTTTTCACAGATGTAAGTACAAAATGAGCTTTGTCCTTTCCCCTTGGATACAGATTTCATTTTAATAAACTGTATCGATGTTTCACTTGACAGAAAAGTAAAACAACACAAAAGAGAATGTGTACTAGTTTGTTTCCTTCCAAACATGTTAAGTTTTCAGACAGGTTTTTTATTTCAGCTTCGTTGTCTCACATTAACAGCCATTTCTTGGGAACTGATGGGTCTGTGTATAGTTCAAGTCATAATTACATTTATAATTTGCATCACTGTATCAGTGCCTGTATGCAAAACACCAAGCTTTTTTTCTTTCAAATACAGGCTTGCTGTATTGCCCACCTTTGTGATTGTTACAGTTGTAGAAGAGAAGTTAGATGGTCTGGCTGTGATTGATATTTGATTTGATATGTGAGTCCTGTGCTCCAGGAGTAAAAGTATTAATTTGCCAGTCCACAATGCTAACAGCTTTTTCCCCTGTTCCTTAGGTGGATTGTAGACATGGAAGGTGCTCCAGGAACACTCTATGAAGGGGAGAAATTTCAGCTTTTATTTAAGTTTAGTAGTCGGTATCCTTTTGATTCGCCTCAGGTAACTTCTTTCTCTCTTACTGTTGCCTTCGGGGTACAGCCATATGACGTGCTGAGTATTGTATCATCCACATAGTCTAATGTGAGCTTCACTTACTTTAATTTGTATTAAACACGTTGTGCAGGTATCTTTTCTTTAAAAATGATTCTCCAGTGAAGTATAGGGCTCTGATGTCTGCTTGGACAGATGAAAGCAGTGTAAACGGGAGGCTTCTTTGATTTGATATTCATGTCATATGAAACATGGGGTAAAGTAGGAAGAGCCCCTTTACAGTGATGTAGGAGCCAAGTAAACAATAAACTGCTGCTTCATCCCTTCTTACTTTCAACATACTTCTTTTTCTGGTTGATTTTTAAGACTTGGATCTTCTCTGCTGCCATTGTTAATACAGCTGAAGAAATACTGTGCTTCTGGTAGGGATTCTTATAGATACATGACATGTTTGAGAGGCCTGCAAGTAGTGTTGTAGCTGAGCTATGAGATACTGTGTTGCTTTCATGACAACCTAGAGAACTGAAGGGACAGCAGCACTTAGAGACTGCAGAATGTGCTGTGTACATCTATTCGTCCAGTACCTGAGGGAAATGTTTCAAAATATGGCTGATAAGAGTAGTGGTCAGCTGTCACCCCTGCTTTTCTGAAAAAGGAAGGAGAAAAGCAAGAGTGCCTTAGTTCTCATCATGTCTGTTTCAGCACAGAGTTCTAGAAGTGATCTCTGTAACTTCTCTCATTGGTGTTAAAACTGAAGCACAGAGCTGTGAGAGACACTTAAGCCATAAAAATTAAGATATTTTTAGGTACCATGATAAACACTAGGATGCTGACTTCCAGTGTTTTAAAGAACAATCTGGCCACCTGTACTTCTGCATCTCATCAGACTTACAAGATACTACTTGTAGGTGATCCACAAGAGAGTAGCCAGTTTAATTTGGTTCTAAGTTGTTTGTCTTCATTACCCAACCTTGTGCGTATGGCTCTGTGGAATTTATTGTTAAGAAGCAAATTAGATCCATACATCTACACTGATTTTTATCACAGAAAACAATTAAGAATTTAAGTACTGTATACTTGATTGTTTTAGATGACTAGAATTTCAGTTTTTCAAACATTGCTGTGCGATAGAGTCATTCTACACTACAAATTTCTTGGTCATAATTACCTCTCCTGCAAATCTACTTGCTGTGAATTGACAGTTTTCACTTCTGCTGCTTTAATCGTGTGGTTGTTTTCTGCCTTTAAATGTATGTTGTCTGTCTTAGTGTGCGTGCTTGTAACTTACCTACTCTGCTTAGTTCAGGTTTTCACGTAAAAGCAGAATATTAGTTACAAGTGAAATACATTACAGGGTCATGAAGATAAGCCCTTCAATCCTTAAGCAATACCAGTTTAAAGACCTGTGAAAGATCATTCTGCATCCTATTTCTCTTATGCCTTAGAAACTTGTCTGCCATTTTGCAGATAAATTAAGCTCTCTAATTTCAGTTTCCTTTATGATGAAGGTGTTGCTTCTTGTCATCAGTGATGAGGTGGGTGTGTTGTGTACATGTTTACGTATTTGTGTGCATACTATATAGCTTAAGAAACACTTCAGAAACTGCTGGGTATTATAGTTATGAGTGGTAGAGATTTATGTTTTTATTGCATAAAAGGAGTTGGAGAAGGAGTTCAGGAGTATAATACTGATATGAAGATTTCACTTTTACACTCTTTCCACTGGTGCTGAACCAGTGATGCGTTTGACAAAAACTTGATGTAAGAGCAATAGTTGTCAAAATTGCTTTTCTATCCTTTTTTTGACTGTGATAGTATCTTTTAATAGAGAGGCGTTAAGGTTCTAAATGCTTTTCTTCCATATTCACCTGTGTCAAATAAAAGTTTTTCCATTTGAAGTAATGTTTTAAAAACATTTCCTATTTGGTAACATACTTTGGTTTCACAAGTCCTTTATTTATAGCTAATAAGATTGATGCATTTTAATTTTGTTCTTCATGCTGGAACCTGGATGAGTTGTCCAGAATTTAATTTCTGTTATGTCCAGGTTTATAGAAATACTCATCTGTGAATCTTGTTGTGCTTCTTGGTGTATTGTGGCTTATAAAATCATTAAAATCCAGTGTATTGGCTAGAGAGCTGTATTCCTCAGGACATAGAAGACTGAGGCTGCAAGATACTGCACTGTCTTTACATTGTTACCTTTGCATTTTTCTATGCTGTATAAATATTAATAGAAAATCCCCTATATTTAACCATTTATTTAACTCCAACCTCACTAGCTATTTAGGCTTTCAGTGTTTATTTTACATTTCACTTAATAATTTCCAAAATTAAATTAACCAAACATGGTAAAGTGTGTTATTTAGTGTAAGTGAAAATAGCAGACCTGCTTCTTAAATAAGATTATATTTTTTTCCCCAAACCAATACATTATTTAAAACGTGGACTATAAATTAGTTATTTTTGTTCTTTTTTTTAGGTCATGTTTACTGGAGACAATATCCCTGTTCATCCTCATGTTTATAGCAATGGTCATATCTGTTTATCCATTCTAACGGAAGACTGGTCTCCAGCCCTCTCAGTGCAATCTGTTTGTCTTAGCATTATTAGCATGCTTTCCAGCTGCAAAGAAAAGGTATGGGCTTTTTTAGCACTGTTGAAGTAGAATAAGTAAAAGTTAGTAATTTTCTACTTTGCAAAGTGAAATTTTTGTTTCTCAAATTCTAAAATAAGCAAAACTACTGCATCTACATTTCTACTACTGAGAAAATACTAATCTAGAACTGCAAAACAAACAGTGCAGTAAATACTTTGCTTCTATTTTCATGGTAACCTGCTTATATATCATTATTGGAAAAGAGTAGTGGATGGAACCCTTCCAGTTGTACTAACTGTGAAGTTCAATCATGCTTTAGGACAATTCTTTGTAAAATTATCCTTCCTCTAAAGGTGCTGCAGAAGGAGTTGTGAAATATCTTTAGTGCAGATGTTTCTAAGACTTTGCATCTGTACAGTTTCAGTGAACTTGATAATTTTCATTTCAGGGAAGTTAATGGTGCTAAGCTGCTTTTTTGGCACAAATACCTTGGACCTTTTTGTAAAGAGATTGCCCTTTCACTTTTGACCATTTCTTTCGCAGAGGGCTGTCTGTGGAAGTTAGATGTGGTCAGAGCTTGTCCATATGTGCTATCCAAACATCCCTATTTATTTTGCATCCCAATCAGTCCTAGTCATATATGTAGTCAAAAAAACACCCCAAAATGGCTTTGTATGGTATTCTATCCTATGAGTTTTGTATAATGATAACAATGATGAAGAAAACTGAAGAATGTGAAGTATTAATCAGATATAGATATTTAAATTCTTCTTTTCACCCACTTTAAGCTGAGCCTCAGAATGGGAATTGGATGTAATGCATCAGAATTAGATTCCAAACTGCAAAGGAATTTAATTTTGGGGGTTTTTTTGAACAACAGCTGTTTCCTGTGGGTTGGTTTCTTTTGTTCGTTTGTTGGGTTTTTTCTTCTTTTTTCCTCCCCCTATTTGTCACCAAACTGTGTGATATTTTTTACTAATTTTTTTCTTGGAGTATCTCCAGTAAGAATTTGTTACTTGGATCTTTAAGAGATTTTTCTTGACAAAAGTCTAGTCCTGCCTGTTACCTCATTTTCACTGCATTCACATGGTAACCTTTCCTAAGCTTATTAAATAGCTCATGTATTACAATATGAGGATTGTTTGATTATTTGTAGGTCTTTTCTTCTGTTGCAGAGGCGACCTCCAGATAACTCATTTTATGTAAGAACATGTAACAAGAATCCAAAGAAAACAAAATGGTGGTATCATGGTAAGTATCTAACTAGGACCAGAAATTTTTTACTTTTTTTCAGGCTGAAGACAATTAAAACATAGGAAAGTAGGATAAATGGGTTCAAAGCATTAAACTATTTTTTTAATTCAAGAAGTTATTTAAGTCCTGTTTCTGAGGTACTCTGCTGTGACTTTTTTTCTATATCACATTTGAATAATTCCTGGTGGAAATTTAAACATGTTTTAAATTGTAGGATTGACTTTGAATGGAAGTTCTTGTAAACTGTATCAATCCATGACAAGTTGACAGTTTGGGATTGGGAAAAGTCCCTAGTGAAACTAGGTTTTGCTTTAAAACATTTTTTTCGTTATTGTTATTGACACTTAAAACTTTTATGATGTTGAAAAGATATCTATATATTTGTAAACAGCTCTATGTTTTGATAGATTTCCACTCTTAATCAGAATTTCCAGTGTGGGACTGTTGACTGACTTTAAAGTCTACTAAGAACTAATACTCAATAATATAGTAATAAGATTCTCCATGGACACTATAAAGAAGGAAAAAACATTAAAATTGCTAGTGTCTGTGGTGCTAGTATTGTGTTGGGGGTTTTTTTTCTTTGTTTGCTTTTGGTTTGGGACTTGCTTTGCTTTTGTGCTTTTTCTTTTCTTTCTGTATGTTCTCTGTCTTGCTTTACACTGTGTGGTTTCTTGTCATCTACTATCCAGAGCTGCAGTTGGCTGTATGTTCATGTCTTATCCACTCCATTGGTGAGGAAAGAGAGAAGAAGGGGGTAGAGATGGGCTATGCTTTGTTTCTCTCTTCTCCTTAGCAGTGCTTTCCTTGCTTTCCCTAGGAGAATTCTATACAAACGGTAGTTCTTGGAAGCACAAGTACTTTGGGAAAGGATATGTTAGAGCAGGTAATACCATATGCTAGTGTAGTGCAGAAGAGTTGATTCCATCACTGCCTCTCAGTGAAGGTTCCACCATAAGACAGCCTCTGTTTTTCATGGCCTCCCCATTCCAGGATATGTTCTGTCCCTGAAGTTAAATGAGAGCAACTATTTTGAGGAGCAAGAGTTCATGACTGGAGAGGCAAATGCCAAAGTCTTCACCCTTAAGATTCTTAAAAGCCCATGGATAGCTTGACAAGAAAAACTTGATAGTTTCATAGTACTTGCTGAGGCCCATGGCATTTTGACATATGAATGAAACAGAATGAGACTCTGTTTCTCATAATACAGTAATAGTATCTCCAAAACAAGGTGCCTTCAGGTACAATAAGAGAAGTGCTGTATGTCATGAGATTAGGATGTATTTAAGAAACTTCGGACCATCACATGGTTGTTTTTAAAACTGCCTCCAAGAATAATAATCACATTGCACACAAGGATGGATTTTTCATCCTCACCAGATTATTCAGCAGTCACTTTCTTTTCTCTCTCTGTTTTTATGCTCTTGTAATGTGTTTGGTGCTTCTCTATTTCTAGTTTTGGTTTCTCTTAAATAGCAGTTTTGGGAGAGTTTTTGTTAACTTTCTATTTTCACTTGCTAATTATTTTTAAAGAGAAACAGATAAAGTTCCATTTATTGGCTTTATCTTGTGATTAAATATGTTCTGTCTACTTTTAATTTGTACTAGTCTCATTTTGATTTAGAAATCTGTAGAAGGAGAACAGTCTGCAGATACTACTTTTATTCCTTTATCATGAAATACATTTTGTGTTAAGCAAAACAGCAACTTGGTATGAAAAGAAATCTGAGTTACTGATTTTGAAGGGTGCTATATTATTATGGCTCAAAACCATCAAGGTGCTCAGAGTTCACTGAATGAGTATTTTAGTTACTATGAGGTAACTACACAAGGGTTTTTTTCTGGAAGTCAGAAAACCTTACCCCTCCTCAAATTCAGAGCAACCTAAAAACCAACCTGAGGCAAGAGAAAGAATAACTCATATAGTCTTGCCTCTTGATTAAAAGTTCATTGGGCTCCCCCCTGCCTTAAATTCTTACATTAAAAAATAAAACATACCTGATGTCCACTGGACAAAAGTTTTGTAAATGATAGAGTGTTTTCCCTTCCAGTTTTGCGTGTATGTAATTTCTTCCTTTTCTCAGTTAATTTTGTTTCACCTCTGTGGACATAGAACAAGACTGCCAAGGCATGATCTTTAAATTGTCAGTGTTTTCTAAACAGGTTGAAAGAAATGGTATGTTACAGTAAAATGGGAAGTGTGAAAAGATGCTTCTGTCATGTTTATTTTCTGCTCATGCTTCAACTGAAGTGTCGTATATCTAATCTTGTGGTTGAACCACATTTGGCTGGGTAAATGAGGGAAGAAAAAACAATCCCACCCAGGAAAGAAAACCTGCTGTCCAAGGGTAACTGCTGAGTGAAATTAAATGCCAGTGCTAATATGACAACTTGTGGAGGGAGAGGCAAAGTGGTTCTGCCACTTCTGCCGTTAGCTGCCCATTGGACTGGTTTAGCTTTAATGTGACACTGGAGCTCTGTGTTTTGAAGAGATAGGAAGAAGTCTGTCATATGTAATAATACATGCATTTGAAGGAAAATATTTTTTTCCAGTATGTGCCTGAAATTTATTTACCTGGGAGCAAAATAGTCCATGGTTGGGAGCTGATGTAAAGCAAACCCATATGAGCATAGAGTGATAAAGTGGCACTTTGAGACATATTCTGACATGTAAATATGTGTCCGCATTTAACTTAATACAGAGTTTTTAATCTCTCATATAATCCCTGCATCCCTGCCCCAACACAGCAGCTTATTCCACAAGCAGAGTTATGGAGCTTTGTTTGCTACAAAATGATGTCCTCACAAGCCCTGTTTTAAAGCTCCTGATCTTTGATAACTGAAAATATTTCTAGATTGTCTGCCCTACCCAATGTCTGTTTCAACTGTTCATTGACTTTCCTGCTGAATTTCGATCTGAGAGTTGCTCATGTTATGTTAAAGACAGAGGAGGATCCTCCAGATACAGTTTACTTGGGCATCCAAACTGAAATTGGTTTCATAAAGCTGTTGCCTTCCTTTGTTGTTCTTAGGAGGTAGATTTCTCTTTTTTTTTTGTTGGGGGGGGAGGGGTGGGGCAGGATGATGGGGAAGAGGGGAAAGGCAATGGTGTTTGTTTTCAACCAGCACTTCTTGCTGCTTTTGGATTTGGAGGTTGGTTTGGTTTTGGTTTTTTTTTCTTAAGTAGAAAGTGTTTTCTCTGATATTTGGCCTAAAATTTTAGTACACGATTTAAATATCCCTTCTCTCTCCCTCTCTTGCATTCTTGCCCATTTATTTCACATGTGCAGTAGCCTACTATAAAATTGAAGAGTTTTTTACAAGTAATAGCATTGATACAGTGTTTTCCCATGAGAATGTAGAATGTTTATGAGGCAACATTTTTTAGGTGTGGGAGGTTACAAGTCCTTTAAAAATAAGCAGACAGTAAGTTTGCTCCCTGTTAACAACTCAATATTTACTGCTAGCAGGTGCAAATATACTGCAGGTTGATGTGTGCAAGAGAATGTTTAAAAGGGAGAGCATTAATATGGAGCATAATGCAGAAAAGATAGGCATAGAACATGCATTTTTGTAGTATGCTCTATCCAATCATGATATCTAAAATTTAGTATGTGTAATTTACTTTCAGGTTTAAGATTTTAGGATTACAGTAGTAATCTATTATTTTTGCATAATTCTGTCAGCTATAGTTTTGTGTTGAACATTGAGAAACAGATGAATATATGTATATACATATATATATACACACATATACACATATAAATGTATAAAGGGTTGAGAATGCATCAGAAGCAGCCCACTCTGCCAGGTCTTATCCCTATATATTCATTATAAAAGGATGTCTTAATTTGATGACTTTTGTGGACCTGCTGTACTTCAAGGGTGCAAAATGTTAAGCATATTTTATTTTTCATTTTCCTGGCTTTCTAAATATCAAGCATGGAAGTGACTGTTGTTTTAATGGAGTATTTGCTAAGACTAATATCTTTGGGGGTGTATGTGTATTTTGGAAGTTTAATTTTTGGTACTCTTTTCTCCCCGAGTCATTATTGAACAAAACAACAGAATTATTAAATCAATGTATTTTCTGTGCATGTTACTGTCTATGCTAGGAATTTCTGCCTATCGCACCTTGCTAATTTGAAATTAGAATGTTTATATGTTTTCCATAAATGCTCTTCTTTTATTTTAAAGATGACACATGTTGATGCCACCATTTTGTGAACCTCGTAGCAGAAGATAGTCCTACTGAGAAAATGAGCACTTTGATCATTCAGTCTTTGAACTTTAACCTTTGACTGGAAGTGACCTATAGGCAATGAAGACTACTTCCTTTGACTGCATTTTTACTAGTGTGCATTCTGGGCGCATGTTGATCGCTGGTTCAGTCCATGCAACTGACATGCTTTTATTAGTCATACAGTATTAATGCAGGTGTCCAGAAATGTCAGAATAATTCCATTATTTTTATTTTAAGCTTTTGGAAGAATTCCAGGTCTTCATATATTGTGCAATAACACTGAGCTCCTTGGCGGTTTTGGTGCATCCATTGCCGGCAATGGACATTGTACCAGGGAAAGGTTTTCCTGCCACAAAAAAGATTGATGCATGACAGAGTTTATGAAAGTTTTGGTTATATTTGGATAATAAGCAAGGGATTGACAATTACCTTAAATCCAGCCCATTCTTTTATATTTGGATTCTATGCACTGTGACCACAAAACTAGCAGCATGAATTAACATGCCTAGCTGAAGGACTGTAATAAGATCATTACGTATTTATTAAATTGTTTATCTGCTGTCAAATTGTTTTGACATGGGCGGTTTTTCAAGTGACATTGGCAGAGAGGTACAATGTTATCCCTATGGTGAAATAAAACTACTTTTTGTATATAGTTATTCATATCTCTGAAGCAAAGGTATGAGTAATTTAGGGTATGAGTGATTTAAACAAGAATTTATTTTGGAGATAGAGGATGGCAGTGATATAACTGAACTTGCTGCAGTCCATAATTGGGCTTGTAATTTGTACTTTAGAGCTTTTTCCAAATAGATTGCACACTGTTATTTCCTGCTAGCCATCAGCATGAGCCCTACTGCCTACACGAATATTTCATTTATTTATGTGTTCAAAAGCAATCCATATAACATTTTTTTTGTTTGCATTCACTGTTTCTTTTGTGTTGTATGTCATGTTTGAATGTTACAAAACAATATTTTGATTGAAAAGCTTTGTCAGAAGATATTTTCATGTAAATTATTTCTTTATCTTGTAAGCGTCATCTTGTCTTTTAATCCTGTATTATAAAAAGAAAAAAAAAATACATTTTTGACAGAGGCTTAAAGTTTTCACAAAAAAGTGTGGACCTTCTTATTTAAGTTTAGACTAAAGTATATTTTCTTAACTTGCTTGTCCCACGTAGCCATGCCAATTTTTCCAGGCTTTTCCTCACCAAAAAAAGGGGAAAAAGCCTAAAATCAGACATTTTTCTGTGGAGCAACATTTATTGAAATGATAGTTGTTCTCAGCACTCTGTAATATTTTGATACTGCAATTAGGTTGTCTTTTTAGGAAGCACTTTTATAAACTTAATACCTTTACACATATGCAAAATTTCTATAATTTTTTTTTACTGTTGCCTTATTGTTGCACTCAAAAAAAATTTCAAGCAATTAATGCATGAATGTCTATATCAAGTAATAGCTTGATGTAAAAACAAACAAAAGCAAAAAAAAATCCCTAAACCCACTCCAGAATGAATAACTACAATAACAAACAGAAAATTAGCTGAAAAGACCGATTTTTTTTTTTTAATCTGTATGATAACTGACGTTTTATAGCCTTGTACATACTTCTCTGTTACCTATTGTTTAAAACATTTTAAAAAAGTATAGATGCTTAACTCAGGGTGGATAGAGTTTAGATGGATTTGCTTCAGAGAAGTATTTTGTACAGCATAAGAACTGTAGATACTGGCAGTGAAGTGAGGCTACAATATACTTCAGGAACTGCTTGGTTTTTTTCTACTGTACTGAAAATATCTCTTGGCCTTTAAAACTCAATGGTAAAATCTAGCTTTGGATTTGAATTTGATGTGTGTATATATTTTCACAATGAGCCTTTGAAACATAGAATTAATTTTCTTTTAAGAGCCAAAAAAAAAAGTCATTTTAAACAAATGAGATACTTATGCTCTAAACTTCTTTTTTTAGCAAAATCTTATTGTTGTGAGTTCATCAAACCGGTTATTTTTGGAAATTGTTCATATGAAAGAGCAGTGAGCTGATACTTAATCTGTATAGTCTTGTTAACTGCTCTCTATTAATTGAGACAATTGAGGAGTTAATGTATGAATGGTTCACATAATGGATCCTATCAAAATAGTCCACAGGAAAGAGACCTTAATGTGACCAGGTAATGTCTGAAGAAATGGCTTAAGTACATCTCGGATTCAGTTATCTTTTCATATAGTGGCTTGTGAAACTACAGTACATGGTTTCAGAGAAGCTTTAGGACATACCATATGTATTTTGTGGAAGATGGGTGTTGTAGTGCAAAGCATTATGCGTTTTATTGACCTGTGCTATCACATGGACTATAGTGAAGTTAAATATACAAATTTATGCTGCTCTTTAATAAACTCCCACCACTTATAATATACTTAAATCAAGAAAATGCAAGGTAGATTAGAAGAGAATGTACCTCAAGTCCTTTAGTTTACAGTAGAAATGCCTGGTTGGTTCTCTTGTAGATCTGTGGGTAAGTTTGCCTATAGAGAGAGGGCCAAGACAAAGCTTATATACCACTCAAGCCCTCAGAATAATGCAACTATTCTGACAATGCTATGATGTCCTGAAAAAGGACTTTAATTAGATGGTGGTGCCATCCTTTCCCTAGGGTGACCCTGTGTATGTAACTTTCTTTGACTTGGAATTTCTCACGTGGAATGGTTACAGAATTGGCTTGAAACTATCCTGCTTTTATTTCGTGTCAATATTCATGTTGTTAAACACCTTGTTTTGTGTTTAGTGTCTTTATACTATAACACAATAAATTCTTGTTTTAAAATAGATTACTACCCTTGAATGGAAATACGTGTGGACCTTTTCATGGTGGAGTGCAGAAGCACAGTTCCTTACATTCAGCCGCTCTTGAGACAAAGCTGCCAGTAATTTTAAAATGTTGTGATGCATATCAGAGGAGGAATTTGCATAACAGCAAGGTGTTTCTTCTTTCTCCAGAGGGTATCTGTTGTAACAGCTGAAGGAAACAGCTTATTTAAGAAATAAAAATCACTAAGATGCAATGCTTTCATTTCTCACAACTGATCAAAAAGTTCTTAATCATGGGTTTTTTGCCATTTGACAAGCACTTGAAATACTTAATGAGAAGTTTCGGATGCAGGATTCTTGTTTGCCTGCAGTGGTGGGAAGAGAGTTTCTATTATTTTGTCAGCATATGTCAGGACTGTTTAATTAAATCTCTGCCTCATACCAATAATTGCTTTCAGTTTTGTACAATTTTTTGGTACAAGAGGTGATGTCTTCTGCTTTGTAAAAGGCAAGGCATTGCATACCTAAAACATGTATTTTTATAAAAAATTAAGTTTTTAAAACTCACATATTTTGTGTTGTGAAGATTATTCTGAATGTTTGGTTTTTATTTACTACTTTTTTTTTTTAAGTCTGACAAAAACCTAAGATGTGAACTATATTTAAAGGTATGGTGTAAGGAGACCATGAAGTTTCCAGGTCAGTAACTAATGATGTTTTAAAAAGAGAGGGGGAAAAAGCCCTAATTAAATAAAAAGATTTGCAAAAGTGCAGCTATAGAATTCCAAGGTTTGGAGGAAGTCAGTATAGTTTTTGCTTCCTCTGGTAGAGCAGTTGAACATTATGTTGTGTTTACATGTTCACAAATCCTGATCATTCTAAAGAATAGGTTTGAATGAATTTTCTTTTAAAACCGGTTACTTTTAATCCACATCACCCAATCCAATTTGGATTTGCTCTAATACACAGCGGTACCTGAGGAGTTGGGCATTGAACTTAATAAGGGGAATTAAGCTGTCTCAGTGATGTTCCATCTTCAGCTGCAGTCACACAGCAGCCTGGGAAGAGGGACTTTGGATGTGGTTCATGTGCCATGTACTTGTTGGCCTGTAGTTTCTAGGACTAATAATAAATTTCCAAACCTCTAGGCTTTAAAATACCTTTATAAAATTGGAAGAGTAGAAGTATCATGAGCCACCTTTTAGTATAAAATATAATTCAGAAATACAAATTTGAAAATACTTAGACTGTGCTTTTATTTCATTTTACTGATAATAGTGTGGGAAAATCTGTTCACTCACAATTTCTTTTTCCTGCAAATTTTATGTACTTTTAAAAATAGTGTCAAAGAACTTTTGATCAGCTGATTCAATGTAGCAAATTCTCTCTGGAGCTACTTAAAGTGAATTTTGTTTAAATTATAAAGTAAGAGCATTTCAGTAACGTAGTTCCAAAGTAATTTCTATCCTGAAGTATGTAGGAAAAAGCATGTAGGTTTCATTCAGAGAATTTTTTTGTATTTAAAAACCAAAAATTAAATGCAAAATCAATTGACTGTGCAGTGTACATCAGTGTAGAGATTGGGATTTATAAACCTATGTCCATGGTCTCTAATATAATACTTCATAGGAGCTTTAATGTGTGAGTCAGTGGTAGTAGGTTAGATTGTATTTAACTCCCTCTGCTTTACATAAATGCTATGTGCAGTGTAACTTCATCTTTTGAAGTGACATTTTTCTCTTGATGTCTGCTGGTGAAGGAGCTGCTTACAAGAGACTCTCCTGAATAGGAATCCAGTGAAGAATTGAAAACCATAATGATGGCCTCAAAGAAAGATGTTACAATCTGAAATCCTGTAACACTGACCTCGGTTCTTCCCTCTTGCTGGCCTGTTTTTTGTTGCTTAAAATCTCCATGATAAGACCTTAAAACTTCTGTCTTGCCTTCAGCAATTGGGAACCTGTTTTCTTCAAAGCCCTTTGAAGTGCTTTGTGCCAAGTAGGTCAGGGTTAAATCTGTTCAGATGAGCATTCTGGGCCCTTTCTCTTCCAAGGACTACAATATTATCTGGATACTGCTAATGCAGTTCTCCAGGGCATTTAATCCTTAAAGATAAAATCAAGCATGGTTCCTGCTATTTCCAGAGGAGGAATTTGTACGCCTTCCTTTCCAGTCTAATGATTTACATTCCTACCTTGCATCTAACTTTATTCTTGAGTCTGCACTGAGATGATTTAAAATGGTAGGATGATTTAAAACCAGTAGAACACCGACTTAAGAAAAAGTGAAAATCTGTCTTCTCAATTAACAAATTAGATCAACTTGCTGCATAATCAATAGTTTCAGAGCTAGTGCAAGAAGTGAAAAGCATTGTGTAGCTGAGGTTTGGAAGGTGGGGTCTAAAACATGATTTGTATCTTTAGAATTTTCTGCATAATGTAAAGTATTAGCAGCCTTGTGTTATGCAGAAGCTGAGTTATGTGCTCTGAGAAGCCTGAGAGCTGGAGGTCTGGGCTGCTTATAACAGGCTGTGGCAGGGGACTCTCCTACCTTTTTAAACTCTTGTTTTCTAGTAAAAAAATCTGAAGTTGTTCCAAAACCTTCAAGTGGTCTGTTACCTCTCCATTTTGATGCCTTGAGTTTAGTGCTCAGGAACAGGTTGGCTTTTTGTGTTCTGTTCTGCTTTGGTTTTTTTTAAGTATCAAGTCTGTAGTCATTGTTCTGTGAGGATATTTTTAGTTAACTTTTTATCAGATCAGTGTTGTCAAACCTTAAATGTAGTTACAGATACAGCGAAACTGTTCAGAAAATGCCAGGTATTTTCCAGAAGGAAAGCAATAATGTTACAAATCAAATGTTCTTGAGATTAGCTAAAAAGCCAGATGTGTTTACAGTCATCTAACACAGAAAACACTTGTCCCAAGTCTGAGAGATCTCATTTGTCTATTGTATACTTCAGGAACAGGACTCTTGCATGCTGGTAGGAGGTTTTCAAGACAAAACCACACTGGTCATCATCTCATCCCTTCCTCTGAAGGTCTTGTTCAAGGAATGGATGAAACCTGGTGCTTTTGATGTGTATTTATTTGTGCTGGTTCAGTAAAGAGTGTGTGATAGCTGTTACTCTGACTGTTGATGAAGTGTGAATAGCTCTTGAGTCTCTCATTCTCTAAACTGTCCCTATGTCTGCAGAAAACATTGTTTGCTATATTTCACATGCACAGAATAAAGTACATCTTTATCTGCTTGGTGTAGACAATTTATTGAAGGTCAGCACTCTGGAAGATGCAGTATAGGATATATATAAAACTAAGTAAACAAGTGACAAAGATAAGTCATCAAATCTCCAGATGACTTAAAGTATATCAAGCCTAAAGTCTTGATTTGCATAAAGTTTTAAATTTGTGGGGGTTGAGGTAAGGGGAGAAATTGGGGTCATCATCTTGCACTGGTGTCTTCTGTATCGCACTTGGTTTTGGACTATAACTCTTTTAATCTCTTAGGTATCTGTGTGTTGTCATCTGCCCCAAGCAGTAACTACTATCTTAAGCATTATGCTGGAGTAACAGGTGACTCTGTGTTCCTTAAATAATAATAATCCAGACAGTCCTGTATTGGGACTGATTTTTCAAAAGCTCCTTCAAATTGTGTTGGCCAATACAATGAGGATACCACATGGAGATAGGCTATGCTCACAAAGTAGGGTGGGGGGGAGAACAACCAGTTCTTGAAGTTTCAAGTTTGATAGCATCCTGAAGAGTCTCTAAAAATCAGTGGCTGGTGGCATGGTGTTTTGGGTTTCTGTGTTTTTGGGATTTTGTGTTTGGTTTTTTGGTGGTGGTTTTTTGTGGGGTTTGATTTTTTTTTTTTTTTCAAGAGGACATCAGTAATTGCACCAATCTATAATTCTTATGTTACAATGTTCTTCAAAACTGAAAAGGGCAAATGCAATGCAACTATGGTCATGATGCAACTGAAGGATCAAGGTCCTGTATGAAAACCAGTAGCAGCTTGTTGAGATGTCCTATATTTAGGAAAAAAGAATAGGTAGCCCTCTCCATGAACTGAGGCAATAGGTTTCTTTTTGCCTTTGCAATAATTTTTCCAGAAACCGTAATAAACTGAGCAAAGTAGATTTCATACTGTGCCTGACAAGAGATTTTGAAGTCTTGCAGGTGGAAAATAGACTGGATACAGTAGTTTGCTATGTGTTTTGTAATTCTGAAAATTTTTTCTGTTTGCTTCCTTTCTTTAGTCTATAGGAATAGAATAAATCATACCTAGGCACTACTTAATGTCTTCCTGATATCTTGGATACTATTGGGGAATGCTGTATAGGAAAGCCTGTAATTCTTTTCCCTAAAAGCTTCTCTGGATTGTTGTTACACTCAATTAAATATATCATCTACTTCTATATGTTGCCCATCACCTACTTCATAATGTTGAGGGGTTTTTAACTCATTTCTGTGTAACTCTTTTTGAAAGTGAACATTATAAAGGCTTACCATTTGGATATTGGTATAAATTGTTATTTCATCCAGATGGCAAGTTTCCTTACATTAGTAACCGTAGCATGCAATATAGTAAGGCTTAGGTCTTCCTGAATGATTTCTGAAATGTAAATCTGTCTGAACTTTTTATTCAGTATTGGATGTACCTTGGTAAATATAAAAAGAATTGTCTCGTGCCAGCCGGTTCAGTCTGGAGAATCCCTGCACACCAAATTTAATGTCTCAGGGTTTTCTTTGGAGTAAACCAAAGATCTAATTGGAAAATTTGTGGTGATCTCTGCATAAGTTGATTCCATACTGTTTTGTGGTGAGATGGTTTTCTGTGTATTTCAAGACAGCTATTAATGCACCAGTGTTTGATTTTGATAATGGATCCTGTCACTATTGAGTTAATCACATGGTAAAGCATTTACTTAATTCTTTCTTTCTTATATTTGCAAAGTATTATGGCAGGTTTTGGCCTCTGGAAAGGAATCCTGCTGTGTGGTCTGCACCAGAATACTGCTTCTCTCTGTCACAGAGCTTTTATTGCTTGGGTTTGGTCTCAACAGTAGTTATATATGTGGGTACCTACTAAAGGTGGGTACTAATCTTGCTTAGGACATGCATTGATTGAGTTGATTTTAGTGTATATCAATCTTTATTTGTTTTACCTTATTTTATGTAATATCAAACACCTTATAAATTGCAGCTTTTCGTTTAAAAGAGCAAGATTTGACCAACATTTACCTTTTCATTCTTTATGGTTTTTTTAAAAGCAAAGATATGCGTTAATGTGGATAAAAGGAAGTGAAAACCTGCTAGGTTTTGTCAGGAAGTTAAAACTTACAAATTCTTACAAAATGCTCCTTTCAAATTTTGATTTTTTAATGTAAGATATTTTTTCTGTTGACTTTGTTTTTCTTTTATCAAATGTGAATATAAATTTGTAATGCACTGTGTTCCATAGTGAACTTAAAGTGTAGCAAGGAAACAGATAAAACTGCCTGAAGATTTTCAAATCAGTCTGTAAAGATGCAGTACCTTGTAATTTGTTTATGCTTTGTCTTAATATGGCTTTGAAGAATCAAAAGACTGTCAGACATGGGGTTGTTTCCCTAACTTCTGTGAAGGCATGTGGGCACTGTTCTTGTTTAAACTTTCAGAGAAGTTCAGGGATGTACAGACTGCCATAGACCTTGCCTTTTTAAGCATTTTTATTTATTGTTCCAGGTAATAGATCGGTCCTATTCTCTCATTAAATGAACACTGAACTTCCCATGTTATGTGGGGGTTTGCTCTCACTTAAATTGTCAAATTCAGCAACATTCCACCATCAGAAAACTAATGCTTTTGGTAAATTATTCAGTGGGTGGGTAAGGTCTGGCTCAATGATATATTATACAGCAACATTTTAGTGAAAATAGCCAGTTAGCACATTTGTGTCAATTCTCAAAATATCCAAGAGTTCCTGTAACTCCCAAACTCCCATTGTCCTGGCATAGCTAGGACATAATGGCAAACTGATGATCTGGTGATGGTGCAGGATAAGGTGGGAGAGATTTATTTTATCATTAATGGGAGAATTAATGCTCATTTAAAAAAAAATTACGAAGTTAGAACTGCTGCAAACCTTAAAACTGTCTACTGTATTACACCTTCATATAGCAACAGAATTTAGTCTAGCTATTTTTGTCAGTTTATATACATGACAATATTTGTGCTTCTTTACAGTCAGTAATTCATAATTTTGTCATCAGACCCAAAAAAACTTTACAGAGAGGTGGGGTCCTTATTTTGGCAGGATTGTGAAATGATGTAAAGCCAGACAACTTAAACCAACTTCATCTAATATTGATATGATTGATCTCACTCAAATGCATTGTTATACTATTTGTTAGTTGCTGTCCTCTGAAAAAGTTACAGTGCTTGTTGCTATAACATGCATAATATACAGCAAAGTTCTTGCACAGTAAACTCTCTTGGAAATGGATATTTTGTAGGTGGAACTCAGTACTTAACTGCATTTAATGTAGGTGTAACATGTACTAATTCTGTATTTTCAGCTAATGTAGTACATGCTGCTTACTCAATTACACTGCACCTGTTTTGAAGCTGTATGTTGTTACAGTCCCTAGAAGTAGCAGGAATCTTGCTCTATGAGCTGTCACTTAAAAAATTCAGCAAACTGAGAATGAAGCTTGTATGTGCTGGCAGGAGATAGTACTAACAGCAGATTGGAAGCATTGGTAAGCCTCTAAAAATAAACGTAATTTGACAAAGCTGCCAGTTGCCCTTGCTTTTAGTGTTTCCATTCATGAGATTCTATTCTTAGAAGCATATGTAGGCATTGCTTTATTATTATTCCTATTGAACATGATAAGCCCTTTAGGTCGTGTACTGAGTCATGTTTGCAATACTAGTAACTTCTGAACCTTTTTTTTTTTTCTGGGGCTGGGAGAGGGGGAGCCCTTTTTTCTGTATGAATCCTGGGTACAGACAATTTCTCTTTTCTGCTCTTGCAGTTTGACTTCATGTAAGTCTAAGGTAGTTCTTGTTCTGAAAGAATAGTAATTTAAGAAATTACTGATTCAATACAGTTTTCATTTACTGTATAAATTTATAATCTCGCCCAATTTCCTTAAGTATTTTTTTAAACTTCTACAAAAGGGTGGAAATACAGGTCCTTTTCAACTTGTTGCAGAATTGTTCCACTGTCCTGCAATAAAAGGTATTTAACAGTGTAACTTAATAGAGATGGATGGGAAGCAAATAAATTATGCAAAATGGAAAGCATCTTTCTACTGATTGAATTCTTTGTACTAGTGTCCTTTGATCTCTCTATCTGTATCAGGTAAATTTAATGTTAGTACAAGAATGTGTTTAGTGATGAGTGAAATACTTAATTTTCATGTCCAACACTGGCCTTAACTTCAAGATGTAAAAGGCCTAATCCCTGCTTTCTCTGGGATCTAGTCTGTTACAGTATGCTACTTGTAAGGGTGGCAAAAGGTATGATTAGGTACAGTCTCTCACAAGCATGACTGTGCAAATAAATGTAACTGGTATGGATACTGATGTATAATCTGGTTACATTACTGGTGTCACTCTGGTTCTGTTTGAAGTGTTGCTGTAATCTGTGCCTGCACTGAGAGGCACTAATGAGAATCCAAAGCATTTCAAGATGGGTGTGATCCTCTCATACAACACTGTCACTGGAAATAGCATCATGTTTGGGCTTGTTTGAAGGCCTTTTAATGTAGTCAGAATGCTATCAGTAAAGCCAAACCCCCAAAAACCCCAGGCTTGGAAACAGGAATTTAATCTTACAGAATCTATTGCTTCCCTGGCCTGTAATTACCCTTTGGCTTTCCCATACTTCTCTCCTGAGCAAAGCCAGTGTAGTCTCATCAGGTAGCAATGCCTACTAATGCAGAAATGGGCCATTTCTAAATGTCTGTGTGGTTTTTAATGGAAAACCAATACACCACGATCATCAGGTTCTGTTATTCTTGCTGATTTATGAAACTCGACTTACATTTGTCTTAATTGCTGTAGTCATGAGATGTGAATCCCTGGCTGACCTGAATTATCTTGGTTTTCTTCTACCATTCTATGCTCTGTGCTTTACAAGAAGTAATCCAAATCGTTTTGGTTTTTTGGTTTTTTTTTAAATCTGGAAAACACATAGGATATTTGAGGAGTTTCCAGTGTTCATAATGGAACTTTTATTAAGTATCTGTGTATATACATACACAAAGTTTATGCAGTTACTATACATATTAACTAGATAGGCATAAATATGCAACATCCCATTTTCTGTAGTTCTAAGAAGGTGGGATGGTTGTACAGAAAGTTTTTACAGTACTTTGTGTCAAAAATAAGTCAAAAATTATGGAAATAGCTGTCACAAATTAGATGTGCAAATTAAAAGTAGAGGCTTGGGGCTATCTTTTGTGCAGTTTTGGATACATGCACTCTGATAATGAGTGATGTGAAGTTTTCTGAATGTGCAGTACAACTCCTAATATTTACTATGAAGTAATTTACCAGTAAAAATTTAAAGTTTCACTAGTGTTGTTAGAAGGGTAAAGCATTCATTTGCACATGGCTTTACTATTCCCAGCACTGATGTATGAAATGGCAGCAAGTAATTGCTGGGAAATACAATGCTACCTGCAAAGCAATCTGAATTCGGGCCAGTGGGTCAACTAATAAAGAGACAGCGTTGATACGTTAATGATAGGAGACCTAGATGTAAGCTGGTAATTGCCAAATCAGCACATCATTTTGGTTGGGTTCACTTTGTGTTCTAAAAAATGATACCTGTTAAAAGGAGATGACCACCTAGAGGTTTCTCAGTGTCCTTATACCAGCAGTGATGGAATTCAATATATGCTGACAAGTGCAAGTTCTAGTTCACTTAATTTAGATTCTTGAAGTGATTATGTGATTCATCTGGTTTAGGGAACTCACATTTTAGACATGAGTCATCAAAGATAGCGTGTTAGTGTGAGATGTTTAAATTCATTGCTTGTGAGTCCTCGCTGGAGCATAAAGAGTGAATGGCTTCCATTACCTGAGAAAACTCTTCAAAGTATTTACTTGTAGTTTGTTTTGTCTTGGTTTGTTCATGCCTCTCATTCCATGTACTATCTAGTGATAAATTGGTTTTGTCATTTGTATGTCAGGCATTGTAGTCAAAAATCTACTTTTATAGTTACAGTCACCTGTAACTGGGGAGAGCCGTCATCTGACCAGGCTTCGGTTCATTAATAATATTGTGTTTTAATCAAATATAATCCCAAACTCCTGGGTTCTGCTTTTAATGATTGGGAAAATATTTAAAAAATTAAGTGACCCATTCTTCTGGTACTAAGCTATTAGAGGCTTTTATTCAGTTGAATGACTAATGTAAGTAATGCATTATTCACTTATTATTGATGTATTATGAGCACTCTATTAGCTTAATTATGCTTTCAACTTTAGTATCAAATATCACCCAAGTTGTTTAACAAATAAATAGTACAGCTATGAAAAAACTTCATAAAACTCTGAAACAGAATTGTGGAAGATGCTGTAAAATATCCACTCTTGGAAATTTTTTAAAGGAAAGCGAGCAACCTGCTAACTCCAAAGTCACATCAGCTTTAAAGTTGGTCCTGCTTTGAGGAGGCAGGGAGGGTGGTGGACCTGAGCTTCAGAACTCCTTTTAAACCAGTTCTGTCAATCTTCTACTTTTTAAATACATCGTTCGGCATTTTCTTTGGGGATTCATTTTTAGTTTGGTTTGGTTTGTTACACCAAAGTGTATTGAGGGGTGGAAACTAATTTCTTGATGATTTCTTTTAAAATTACAATTCTAATAATAAAATATATTAGTAAAAAGTAAAGTATTTTGATTTTTCGCAAGTCAGTGTGAAAGTGCTGATTTATTTTTTTCTGAATCTGAGGTTAAAAATGACAAGGCCAAGCATCTTCAAGTGTCCTGCACTCCTATGTACAGATCAAATAGAATGACTCTATCCTTTCCTCCACTAAAGTATTTGTGCAGGCATTTAGGCTTTAATGTGTCTTTTTGTTATTTTCCAACTATATACTGAATTAATCGCTCCTATTAACAACTTGCATACTGAAACTAGATTGTTGGGCAAGTCATGACACTCCTGTTGTTTAATAATGGAGTAGAGTGAAAGAGTATATACAAACTATGCATCTCGTTTTCAAAACCTGAGAAGTTTTTAGGTTGTATTGAGCTGCTTTTACTGGAGATACTTACAAGCCTTTACCCTGTATCTCAGCAGTAGCAGGAAAAAACCCCTCAAATATAAGAGTGCAGTAAATCTAAAGAAGTGACTAGTAATGCAATTTAGTTGTTCATATATGTAAAGCTCCAAACATACAGAAACATTAAAAAAACAAAATACACCCATGAACTTAAAATTATTATAAAATACATAAACCTTTGTTTTATAATATATGTATATATATGGTAAGGTTTGGGTACTCTTTTCTATTCAGTTTTCTTCCAGCTACCTTCTGTTTGCACCACAAAATGTATATCAAGATACAAGACTTGAGTTGATACATGTATCTCAAGATGTTTTTAAACTAGGCTTTTAGCTGTTTAGTAATAGCAATGTAATAAAAATGTTAGATATTGAAATAATAGCACAGATTGGAGATTTTATAGGCTTGTTGGAATTACATCTGTCTTGCAGAAAGGTCACAAAACCTCCCTCGTAATCAGATGCTGAAGTTCACTGGATGCATTTTTCTTTGGATACACTGATGCTAAGTATTGCTATACTGTAGGGTTATTCTTCAAACTACTAATAGTGAGTAAAGCAAAAATGACATGACATAAAATTATCAAGAAAAAAACCCAAGAACAAACAAAGAAAAACCAAACTTCTATGGGCAGCATTATCATGATTCAGCCTCTGAATGAACTTCACTCACGCAAAAATTTGTAGTAGCCTAATGAAAAGTATTAGCATTATTATCCATTCCTACATTATATCAGAAGACTACCTAAGAAATTGTATTATACTGTGTATTTCTGTCTTCAGTTCTTAAATTAAATTAAGGGATAAGGAATCTCAGAATCAGAAAACAAAACAATGGAGGAATGAGAAGGGGAGGATTAACAAGCTACCACTGCTCAATACAGGGTATGTATAAAACTCTCATAGCAAATGCTGAGTTCCCAACATGTGTTTAAATAAGTTGTAAATGTCATATTAGTGTTCTGTTAGTATGAATAAAACCTTGCTTTCGTTTAGATACTCACAATACAGCTCTGCCAGTAGGTGTCATGATGTGTATTTGGTGTGTAAATTATCTACAATATGCAAGCTTACTACCAAAATTCACCTGGGCTCTGTGCTTTTAGAGTATTCCTACACAATCCTTGGGAATCGTGTCAGGCTACCTCTCTTCTTTTTTGCTCAGTACTGATCCACCTCTTGGTATCAAGTAATAATTAAAAAAAATTCTCATGGAATAGCAGATACTGCAGGAAATAGGAGCTCTGAATTCATTCTGATCCTGACTTACCTTGTTGTTTTTTAAAATTACATTTGCTATGACTAATGTTTTAACTCTCATACCTATCACTAAAACTTAGTTGTGTAGCAAAAAGATAGAGATCTTTGCCCCCTCAAAAAATCTAGTTTTGTTTCTAAGCTTGTGGTATTTTATTACTGCTGTCTTGCAAATCAGGTAGGAAGATGATTGCTTCAAGTTCTGATGCTTCTATCTGGCTTTTGCATAGATTTAAAAATTCTTGGTTTTTTTACTTGAGCCAATCAAGAAAACAGTTTTTTATGAAATAAATTGGATAGATTGTGGATTAAACTCAGAAATCTTTTATTAATGAACAATAAACTTTTGCTTACTTTGAGATAAAGATTTGAATCTTATCTTTTTTATGCTAAAGATGGTGAGATTAATTTCTTTTACTTCACCCCCTTTTATTCATCTATTAGTTTCTAATTAAAGGAAGAAACATTTTACACTTTAATCTCAATTTTAGCTAAGCATTTTTTTGTTTCTGCCTTTTAAAAAATATTTTTCCGTCTAGTTCTGCCTTCTGTGAGGTATATGCAAACTTGCAACATGGCAACAAAATCAATATTTTTATGATGGCAAAACCAAAGGATGGTTGGTTTTGATTGGAAAGGCACAGAAACAGCAGTTTAGCCAGGGTTTTATGTAGCTGAGCCCTGGCACTGTGTAAGGAGGGAGGGTTTGTGCCCACCTGCGGAAGGAGGTTTCAGTGATGCCTCCGTGGCTGAACCTCCCTGGCCCTCGTTCCTGCAGCCTCCCTTCAGGCAGCGCCCAGCACTTGCATCAGTTATCTGCCCTAATTCTAGACACAAGAAAATTTTAACATAAATCGTATTTATGAGTTTTTGCCTTCTCTGAAAACAGCTCTCTGGGAGGGGAAAGGTGAGAGGGGAAGCACGTTGGTCGAAGCTACAGTGAGACGAGTACCACCAGATAGGGGAAATAAAATCAAGCCTCTTCTCTGGGGTGCTGTGGTGGCTGTCCGCCCTCTCCCTGTATTTCTGGCAGCCCTTATATTCTTTTTCCTTGCCTGAAGTCTCGCTGCCCGCAGCCTCTGGGTGCGCAAGGAGCGGTGCAGACAGCGGCACTCGGGAGCAGCCGAGAGGGGGCAGAGCACACGCGCCAGGCCCATCTCAACCCCACTCACGGACCGGCATAGCCCCCGCGCTGCCGCTCTCCGCACTCCCCGCGTCGGGGTTTTCTCCTCCGCGGTGCCAAGGCCTCACTGTGTGGCGAAGCCCGGCCACAGCCACCCGGCCTCGGCCCGGCGGGGCAACGTGAGCGCGACGCGCCGAGCGCCGCCGGGGCCCGCCGGGGCTGGGGGCGGGCGTAGGGCGCAGGGCCCCGCGCC
>VYXC01004065.1:346586-364568 GCA_013397175.1 Platysteira castanea
CGGGCGGGGGCACAGGTGGGCAGCGCTGCCGCCCCCGGGGGCCGCGGGGAAGCCCCCTCTGGATCCCTTCCGCAGTTCCCCGCACCCGGGTCCGAGTGCCGGCGGCAGTCGCTGCGCCAAGGCCGGGCCGCGGCCGGGCCGTGCAGCGGGGCCGAGCTCGGCGGGGACCGCGCCGGGCCTGCCCTGCCCCAGGACCCGGCAAGGAGTTCTGTGCGACCCGAACTTGCTCTTCGTCCTGTGTCCCACCCGGCTCTGTCGCGGTGCGCGGCCTCGGGGGCTCAGAGTGGCTGCTCCGCCGCCGGCGGGGCGAGGGCGCCCGGCACTGCTCGCCCGGTCAGCGGCGCGGACCTCACAGTTCAGCCGCGGTGTGTTCGTACGTGTTTGTTAGTCAGCCCTCTCTGTGCACATCTTGCGCTGCCCCCAAACTTCGGACCGGGCCTCAAACTTTGCCATCAGTGCTGGGCTCTCCCACTCCCAAAATGGATGTCGGCATCTCTTCCAAGCTCTGGGCAGCAAAGCCGTTTACCGGCCTTCGCCCAGCACGAGGGTTTGGGGGCCGTCGTTGAGGTGGGACCCAGAGAGGCACTGCTATGAACTTGCCTAGTCAAGGCTTCTCATGGTCTGGGGGGCATTTTCCCAGTATTCAGGTGTCTGGTGGGAAAAAGTTCATCTCGATCACAGCCCGGCCTGGAAGTCACAGCCATGCCCTCCTGGGGAAGTGTGGGCTGCTTGGGGTTAGCTGTGAGGGTGAATCCTGCAGCAAAGCTGTTAAGCTTGTAGTGCTCAGGGTCCCACCTGACAAGTCAGTGATACCCAAGCAAAAAATTTCCCTGCAGTGTATCTGGCTGGTGTTGCCTTACGGCCAGCAAGCTGTTTCTGTGAATACCAAGACGTAAGCTTCTTGAGCCATGCTTGGAATGCTCCCTGTGCAACCACTGTTGTACTAAAAAGAAGTTTATGCTGTACAAAAGAGTAGACAAAGTGCTGCTGTTGTAACCCCCATCTTTCATGAAATACTGTCTTGAGCAGTACTGAGGGATGTGTATGAGTATCTGCAGCATTGCAAGGCACAAGTAAGGCTGTTTGCTCTGCCGTAGCTCGGAGTAGTTGAACTGTGCTTCTGTCAGGGAGCATACGTTGCTGTATCTCACTCACGTTTACCAGTGCCATCGAGCTCCATGGGAGTAAGGTCTTCTGGGTTGTGTGGTAATTCCAGGTTAGTAGTGTACACCAGTGAAGTAATAGTAATGTATTTAAGCTACTTGCTAACTAGAAGGAGGTTCTGTATAGGCTTTGTTGTGACATTGCTGCTTATATAAACAGTGCCAGGCTGACAGATTTCTGAATGAAATCTTTTTTTTCTAGAAAGTCAGCAGCAATGTAAGATTTCCAGTACCGATTTCCAGCTGCTGAACCTTAGCTTTGACCTAGAAAAACTCAGAGAGAGAGATTTCTGCTCCTGCCAGTCTTTGTGAAGATTCCTATTGTTGCCAGCTAGGAACAGGATTGAGGCTGCCTGCTTGTTCATAGTTTTTGAGGGGAAGGGACAGTTCAGATTTTTTTTTATTTGCAGACAACTTTTGAAAAATGTTGTTCAGCTTGGGTTCTTCTCAGGCTGCTCAGCCTGGAAGCCAAAGTCTTTATGTATCTTGTTGCTAGCTCAATCTACTTTGTTCCCCAAGAATTACGTCTAAATAATAATAAATTTTACTAATCTTAAATTCTGATTTAAGATAGTAGATTGTAAAGAAATGTTGTAATTTTACTTGCAGAAGAACCTGATCAGAGGTGTTTTAAAGACTGTACCAAGTTTAAATAAGCCTTTAACTCCATCAGCCTCTTCTTTGAGGAGGAAGATCAGGTTTGATTTTCCTCCACAGCTTAGTAAACTGAACTTCACTCTGCCTCTGGTTTACATTGGTGTGAATGTGGGAAGTGAAACGGATACTATGTGTTTTATTTGTAAAGTGTCGTGAAAAATGACCTTGGGAAGGTTAGGCAACAAGCCATAGTGAAGCAGATCCTCCGATTCCAAGACTGGATCTCTAGCCATTAGGAAAGGTGCACCTGTCATGCTCTATCTAGACAGTTTGTTTTGACCTACCCAAAATACATGGCTATTGACTTGTTAGTCTTTGAAAACAGTGGAAAACTCCCATCAATTATGTCCAGTCCTTCACCCCAAAATACATCTTCTTATTGTATCATTCCATTGGAGAGCTGGCCTTATAAACGAAGTGTTTAGGTTTTAGTGGCATTTTTTGGGGGTATATTTGATAGATATGGGCACAGATTTTTTTTCTGATTGGAGTGCAAAATATCTATTTCCTCATGCGGGTATCACTGATGTGGTTGGGAAGGACCTAACACTGCATTTTTTCAGGGTAACTGAAACAACATAACTTCTGTTAAAGAGCCACCAGAGCTTTACTTTTCTTCCACTGGTGACATTTAATTCCTATCACCAACAGCAAAGTCTATAGGAAAAGAGGCCTGTCTTTTGCCAGAACATACTGTTTTGCATTTCTAATCTTTGGATCACACATAGCCTGTATTTTTCACAATAGTTCTTGAATTCTCTCTCCTCTGAAGAGGAGAAAGAGAGGGGGATCCATTTGGTTGAGGGGCATAAAGAGCACAAGGCAGGGGTCCTGTGGAGCCGGGTCAGGGAACTGAGCTGGCGGTTTTGCTCAGAAGGAAAGGATAGGAAAAGAGGGGGAATTGAATTGGTGGGAGTGCATGACAAACTCCGTGAAGAGAGGGAGTAGAACCTGTGTGTAGTGTAGTTAACACACATATATAGTTAATATATATATATAAAAAGTCAAGGGCTCTGCGTTTAGGGGTCTGCTCATTGTCAGCACTGAGTCACGATCAGCATTATCCAAAGTATGTTTGCATTAAAAGATCAAGAGTTCAGTAAGAATCTGAGAGATGTCTTCCTGGGCATTTTTCTGGAAAATATTTAGAATAAAAAAATTGCTTGTCACAACTCCTAATTTAAAAATGAATTTTGAAAAGCCATCTATGGTAGTGTAACACTAAAGTCTCATCCAAGTCTGTAACTCCTAAAGTTTGCTCATACTTCATCTCGAGAGCAGGTGTTTTGTGATTTGGGTTTTGTTTTGTGGGTCTTTTTTGTTAAACTGATAGTTTTTGGAGTGTTTCCCAGTAATGAAATGTGTACTCCATGGTCGCAGTGTGTTTACCTGTGTCATACTCCATCCTTGCATTTGCTTTAGTCAAGTATACATCTGTACACTACATCACTAGAAGGTTACAAATTTATTTAAATTTAACCAAATAAAATCAAATTATGAAATTTAAAATATTCCCTGGTAAATAGCACTCTTTTTTTCACATTTAGTTACTAATATTGTGACTCCACTATACTTCTGTATCCCCATAATCTTCTAATTTAGTCACCATTAAAATGAAGGGAGGGGGCACTTTTTAGACTGATTAGAACTCAGCTTTGAGCTCAGATCCCTGCTGGTGTTTGGGGACGTCCCTGGTGATAGCCAGCAGCCAATTATTACGTGAAGTATGGATTAACCTCCTATCCCTAGATTCTGCGGGAAGTTTGCTTACTAAGATTTTGACCATAGTAGCACATGCTCACTTGAAGGGTGTATTTACAGTCTCATCTTCTGAAAACTTACAAAGGATCACAGTGGTCCCAGTTTTGCTGGTTGCCAGCTTTGAGGAGGCTGTTTTGCCTTCAGCCTGAAGGAAACGTTTTTGAGTGTAGGAGACCAGATTTTCTTGAAAAGTTTCTTGCAATGAAAATGGTCACCTGTTGGATCAAGAAAAGAGATGAAAAAAGAGATGAAAAAACCCCTAATTTTTATTGCTATTGCTAGTCTTAGCTTCTTTTTTTTTGCACCTGTTAGGTATTTGCAGTTACCAGTTTCTCCTACAATGACCCCAGTTTAAAAAAGCCGTGTTATACAAATATAAGGAAATATCAGTATACTAAATGTGCAGATTGATATCAGTAACTGGAATTGTCTGGATAAGTAACTGTCTGCAAGTGATAGAGAACCTTTTCCATGTCACCCAGATGACACATCCATGCAACTGATCCATTTTGAAGGATGAAACAAGATAATGCTGTTCCCAAGGTGGAAGTGCAGGCCTGGTATAGGGCAATGTTGGGTCACTTAGAAGCATACCCAGTTGTTCTGATACAAACAAAATAATAATAAAATAACACTCTGTAGTAGCTTTGGCTTTGTTAGACAAGGTAAGAACAAGAAACAATCTAAAATTTCTTGTTAACTGTTTGTTGGTTTGTTTGTTTTACTTTTTTCCCCTTCTGGTGGGCCTTCTTCAGTCCTGAATACCATGTTGCTTTTTCCTTTCCAGACTGCCAAAAAGATTTTCTCTGCTTTTTGTTTCAGTCTTGTGTCTCTGGTAGTATTTAAACCTGCCTGCTCTGAATTGTGTTTCATCTGTGATGGCAATGTCCATTCAAGGGGGTATTCTGCGTAAGAGTATATACCCAAGAGACATTCCTTTTGTACCTATTAGGGCCTGGCAATTGTGATGAATGACTCCAGAGGGATTTTCTTGAAGACCCTTCTGACCCTCTGATAATTCAGCACAAGACACTTGCTACTCTTGTGTTAAATGAGTGTTCAGATTCTGCATAGCAGCTAAGGCTGTCTCACCTTTGTGAAAGGGAATGAAAAGCTTGTCCTGGATCAGCAGGCAGGTTAAGCTCTCCCTGGTTTTTCAGAGTCCTCTTTCAGCATTCTCTGTTAGCTGAATCCACTGGGTTAGATATGAGATTTGACCTCTTCAGAAGGGAGAGTGGACCATCTTTTCTTCACCCCTTTTCAACTAGCCAGTTTTAACTATTTAGAGCCTTAAGGAAATAAAAACTCGCTGAAGATGCCAGGACTAGATCCTGTTCCTATGGGCTTGATGGAGTTGCCATGCATGAGGTCATTGTGGATCTGGACTTCCAGGCAACCATAGGTATTTGCGAAGTCCCAGGAGAAGAATTTAATATTTAATTAAATTCTTCAGCTGTTACATTACAAGGTTCTTCTGAAACTGGCCATTCCCATTGTTACTGTCAGTGGCAGTTCACCAGAGGAGGTGGCTTTGGAGGCCTTTCCTCATGCAACCATTCAGCTACCTGTAAAACTTGGACTCTGGTTCTCCTCAAATCTCACTGCAGCCAGAGCCCCTAGATACTTTGTAGCACTCACAGGTTACAGGTAGGCATGAGAGCAAACCGCTGCTGTAGCTGGTGAAACTCAAGTTATTAAATGTATTTAACATATTTTAAAGGAAATGGAAACAGCAACTTGCCCATCCTGGATTGAAATAGTTTCTTTTCTTGGATGCAGTAGTAATTTGAAGCTTTTCAAATTTTTTAAACCAATCCTATGCTCACTAGGAATCTTGGCATTAGCACCAAAAAGAAGTGGTTTTATTTGCTGTCATTGCAAAGACTAGTACTGTTTACCTTTGCTCAGGTATCTCATAGCTGACAGGAGCAAGGGAGACTGCTGTCAGACAGTCAGACAAATATACCTGATATATCCCCAAGATAGGGCAGGACAGAGCACTGCAGGTGAACAGGATTAGCTGAGGCAGTTTTAGTTCCAGGGCCTATTCTGGTGGTGTCTTTGCTATTTGGATGGGGTGTCTTTGCTGTTGTGCTGGATTGCAGATCTGCTGCACAGCTCTGGGGTCGGCACTTCTACCTAAGCTTCTGCTATGTGTCACTACAACCTAGATAGACTTTGGATTACCCTTGGGCTAAGGGCACAACCCTTTGTTAACAAGGAACTTCCATTTTTGCAGGAGGTTAGATTGTATTAGGCATACGTTTATAGCCTAGTAGCACATGTTCTTTTGCAGATCCTAGAAAATGGGGTCCTGTATACCTTTTGAAGTATTTTATGTTTATTTGATTTTGATTTGGAATGTAAAGAGCAGGAGTCTCAGTAGTGAACAAAAGTGCTAGCTCCCTGCAAGTTCAAAAGCAGGTTTGTTCTTGTACGCTAGTTTTGGGTGGTTCCAGAGTCACAAATGCTTAGTTTACCCTGCTGAATCTAATGGCCCAGGTGTCCTGAAAGTACACTAAGTGGTAAGAAAGGCATTCCTTTCAAGGACAGCTCAGAGCATCATCCACCCATCCACTCTCTAGGTGGTCATGAGCCTATGATGTTATAGCATTGCCATTCCTAATAAATGCAAACTTCTTTTTCACTTTTGCTCAATTAGGTACTCTTTCCTAGTATTTTGAATCGTTTCATGTTACCAGTGCATCAGCTTGCACTTTTAGCCAGTTATCCTTTGTTTTATTTCTGGCTTTATCTGCATAAAAATACTTGAGAGACTTCCAAATTTTAATTCAGTTTGCTTACATTTTTTTCCTGTAGTAGTTACACTTGTAACTTCCTTTGGTCTGGGGAAACAAGTTATTCTATATCATGAGCTGTATAATAGATGAAGGTCTCTTACTTGCTATTTTATGGTGCATCCTACTTAGTGCTCCTAAACACTAATACATAAGCTAGAGGGGAAAGCCTAGTTTTGTTATGTTGGTTCTGTACCCTCACAGTGTGCTCGATTTGAACCAAATGTCTTTTTACCAGCACTCTTCCTTTCTGTTGTTAGTTGTTACTTTAGTATCCTCCTTGCTGATTCAGCTCCAGAAATAACCTTTTGCTATCCTGCCAGTGTGCGTAGCCTGTGTGCTGCAGCTGAAAGTGTGGCAAGTTTACAGTGTTCAGCTAATGTTTAGCATTGATCATGTATCCAGTTTTTCTTCAGTATTTTCTGCCTTTGCTAACTCTGAGAGGCTCTGGTAAACATGCCACTAGGAATTTTTTTGCCACTAGGATTTTCTTCCTCCTTCTGGATTGTCAAAATCTTCTATAATCTGTAGTTTCTTCCAAAGATAAGTAATTTATTTGACTATGCTTTATTGTGCAGCTTGATCATTTCTGTCCAAAGCAAAGGTTTGGACAAGGAATCAATAGGCTATTTCTGTCCTGGTGAACTTTTGCTGGGTTGTTGATGATTCTTTTCATTCTCTGGATGGTTGAGGGGACTTTGATAGCTTCTTGCTGCATGTGACTGGATCGTTTAGGTCCTTTGGTTTTCTCCTAAACTCTCCCAGACACATCTCTTCTGGCTTGTTGGAGTCCAATGTTAGTTTTCCCATGTCACCACGGGCTATGTATGATCTGTCCACTTCCTTAATTTTCAGACTCTGTTTCCATTGTTGTTGAGCCAGGCCCATGTAATAAATTTTGCAATATTTCTAGACCTTGCCCCCAAACACAGTATCTTTAAACTTAATTTTCTCCCATTGAAAACTTAGATTTTGTGCTTATCTTCAATCAGAGCACTTGGTAGGCCCAATCCAATACTCAGTAATTATTTTACCTTTATTCATTGACTGAGGAGAGCTGCACTTAAAATAGGGAGGAGGCTCTTTCAAATTATTGCAGAACTCCTGATCTCACAAGGTGCTCCGTGCCTGTAAGCAGAGGCCCAATCCTGCTCCCCAGTGAGCAGGGAGCTAGTCTCTATATGAACTGTATGTCAACATTATCTTATATCCAAGCAATTAAAAAACTGTCTGTGGAAGAGTTGAGAGAAGGGGGAGCTCCAGGAATGTTTCATGAACACAAGGTGGCAATTTGACTCCAGCTGTTTCTGGGAGCTGCAACTTCTTGGAAGCTGTATGCAACTTCAATGTGGGCATTCATCACTTTAGCTGTGAAATACAGTATTTTTGTTTAAATACACTCATGGAGAACAAAGAAAGGCACACAAACCAGAATTTTATCCACTTCTAGCGGCAGAGTGCAACACCTGTTGCTTTGTCCACTGAAAGTGCCTTCTCTGAGGATCTTGTAGGTGTTAATTAAAGGGAGCTGACTACAGTATGAGGAGGGCTGGTAGCAGGAGCTGTAACTTCTTTTCGAAGAAAAAGCTATGTTTCTGCTACTTCACCAAATTTGCTACTTCAGATTATATGAGAAGTTGTTTGTCACAGGCAGTCAAGGAAAACTCAGATGATTTTCTGAATTCCATTAATAAAATGCAATTTCTACTTAGAGATTGAAGTAAAAAAGTAATTTTTGCCTGCTTCAGAATAAAATAACAGTTGGAGCAATGTTTTACTTAGTGTAAGAGTATTTTGTAATTTAAAATCAGTCAAAGCTTATTGTAGATCTTAGGAATGTAACTACCACTACTTGTTAGCACAAATTGGAAAAAAGTGCAGCTTTTAGAAATATATATGAGAGAAATTTCAAAATACTAATTAAATCAGAAACTAGACTCTTGGAAGGAGCTCCAGTTAGACTCCAATATCACAAATAAGGAACCAATTACAGCTTTGCAAACAAGTCTGTAGCATCAGTGTGTCAGGTTTGAGTCATGTTTTTTTCATTCACTTACTTAATCCCCTTCTTCACTTTTAAGCTGATGATTGATTGTTAAACTAGTGTCTTAGGCTTCCCTTCTTTTCAGCTATTTTTCTTCAGGAAAGCTAACTAGCTCATTTTTGTTTAACCTAAGGCAAATGTGAGTTTCCTGTATCTGGAGTAAAATGGTATGATGACCACTTAATCTTTTAAAAAGTGTTACAGAGTGTATTGCAAAGTGTCTGGGGGAGAGACAAGTTTCCAGTTTTCAAGAAGTTGTAAGTAGTTTATAGTCAAGGTGAGGTAGGGTGCTGATGAGTTGCAATACTGAGCAGCAGCTCTTGTGTTTTGGATTAGTGCTTGCTCTCAGGTGCAGTAAGCAAATACAAAAAGGATGTTACCTCTGGTGCTGGGCAGTGTGTGTGTCCTGCCTCTGATCTGTAAGGCATTATAGCCACCTATAAGCTAGTTTTTGGGATCTACGTCAAACCATGTAGCGTTTTGAATGAGGAAGGCCTCCCATAAGGAAGGCTCTGGTGATCAGCTTACTGTTTCATGAAGGAGTTTCGCATTTTCTTCTCTGTAGTAATTCAGGATATCCTGGCTGAGTCAAACTGATGGCTGTGTCTGAACCAGTATTCTGTCTGGATGGTTCAGAATATTTTCTGGGCTTAAAATTTGTGGCACTGTGAGAACTGAGTTAGCGTATATTGGCTGTTGGAAATTTCCATGGCTTTTATACCATCTTCACTGTTTTCTGGACAGGAACAATAAATTGAGAGAGACTTCCTGATGCGATTATCTTTTTAAGGTAGCAAATATTTATATAAACCAGGCTGACTTTCCTCTTTGGGCTTTGGGTTATAAACAGGTTGAAATGTTTTGAGATGCCAAACTGTCTCAGGTTCTGATGCAACAGGTTTGCTTTCTTTATCTTTTAGTTCTCTTCTGGCATTGAAATCTTCAAGTTGATAATCTGATTGATCTTCCTTACTATATTAATACAGAATAGCAATCCCTTTTACCATGATTTTTCTAGATGAATATTAGTAAAGTTTCTCTACTTAGGACCTCTGTTGCATGTCTGTCAATGAAGTCTCTACTTGAGTCTTCAAGTGGCTGTCTGGTATACACACGACCTGACTGATTTCTCTGTTAGAAGAGAAAATTAGACACGTGTACAGTCTGGGGCCATTAGTTTTGCTGTACACAGTAAGATGCACTGTGGCCTGAGTTGCTCTTTTCTCAGCTTTTCATGTCAGCCTCGCTGTTGCCAGGGAAGCCAGGAAAGAGTTGCATTCCTGCCTGTCAGTATGCTCCATTTTCTGTTAAGTTTCTCTTGTTACAAGTTTTTAGACTCTTGCTCATGCAAATGTGCACAATTGCAGTCAGTGCCCTAACCCCTGCATTTTCCATCATTCCTTACAAAAAGACATGTCTTACGCAAGTATTTTAGGTGGTGAATCTCTGCAAGAGAGCATGTTTACTTCTGTAACTGTGTCTGTTAGTTTTAGTAACATCCGTGATCACTTACTTGTTGTAGACAAGTTTGACAGTAGACTTTCAGTAGGATTCAGTTGCCTGCATTTTGGCATCTTGTGCAGTTTGAGACACTAACTTACCCTGTCTGCTTCTCAGCTGCCACTCAGCTGGGTGGTTAGCTAATCCTTAATTAGAACCCTACTTGTTGATCACCTTGAATAACTCCCTGAGTCTGCTGGCTGTACTGACAAGTGGTGTAATACATTTCTTTAAACACATGCATTATTGCCATTTCATTGCATCTTCATCTCAGGGTTTCTCTGAACTGCCTGCCACATGCAGTGTCAGATGTGGCATGGGTCTTCAGAGGGATGTCTGCTTCCTGAAGCAGCAGCTGATGGAATAGGCAGGCATCCAAATGTGGTATCTCAGGACATCTCAGCTGGCATTATCTATTAAGTCTTTAAAAGACTGTAGTGGGTTGACCCTGGTCAGACACCAGGCAACCCCCAAAGCTGCTCTCTCACTCTTCTCCACAGCTGGACAGGCGAGAGGAAATAAAATGAAAGTTGAGATAAGGACCAGGAGAGATCAGTCACCAAATACCATCACTGGCAAAACAGGCTCAAATTAGAGATATTAATTGAATTTATTACTAACAAGATCAGAGCAGGATAATGAGAAGTGAAATAAAACCGTAAAACCACCTTCTTCCTACCCCTCCCCGCTTCCCAGCTCTACCTCCTCCCCCAGCAGCAGAGGGAGACAGGGAANAAGAAATCTCAGCTCTGGTGCCTGGAGCACCTCCTTCGCCTCCTTCTGCACTGACCTTGGTGTCTGCACACTTGTTCCTCTCATGTATTCCCACCCCAGTCTTCTCTGGCTGCAGTTACAACCATGCAGGAACCTTTTTCTTCTTCTTCAACATGTTATCTCAGAGGCGTTACTGCCATTTCTACTTGGCCCGGCCTTGACCAGCAGCACGTCCATCTTTGGAGCTGCCAGGGGTTGGCTCTGCTGGATACAGAGGAAGCTTCTGATAAGTTGTCACAGGAGCCACCCCTGTAGCCCCCTGCTGCCAAAGCTTGGCATGCAAACCCAATGCACTTTGGTAAACCGTGGTGATCCTGTGATGTATTTCCTGACTCCATTGCGAGTTTAGACACCTTGCTTATATTTGTAAACCTGAATTACAGATGTTTTATCTGAATCCTCATACCTCATTGTACAGCAGTACCATATTATTTGAGTAACTGTGCTGGTGTGAGAGGTGATGTGCACATAGATGACTTTGTAGGTCACCAATTTTTCACATTAGTTACTTGACTTTTGCTGTAGTAGTTTAAGCAATTTAGTATATCCTGTATGTTTGTTTATTATATTTACTCTGTGACATATTCTGTGTATTTCAAGTTGTATAAATCCAGTCTTGATTGCAGGGTAAGACTTCTGTTCTAGCCCTCTTGCTAACACATTGTAATTAAATGGCAGCAAAAATCTTCATTTTTGGCCATTTTGTTGATTGAGAAAATCTTTAGGTTTAGTCTTTGATTCCATAACTAGTTGCCTTATTTGTCTGGTTTGTTTTTTACTTTTCTTTTAAAAATTGCACAAAACAATTTTAAAGTGAGTTGTTAGAGATACAGTGACAGATATAAATAATATGTATCCCCACATAATGTGATTCTGGGATAAAGGTAATGTGGTCATTGATTTAGAGACTTGTATGCTTTTTGTAGCAAATTTGATCAACATCATATTGGAAATTAGGGAACCAGTATGGTTTCATGATGAAAGAAGTGTGCAAGATGAAGCAGTTTCTACCTCAGTTTTCTCAGCTTTAAGTCTTTTTTTTAATGTTATTTTAATGTGCTTTTTCTGTATAGTAATTCAAAAGGGAAATTGAGCTGACTGCTGTTTGAAGTGGTTGAAAAATATGACTTCAGATTTTTAATCTATTTCCTATTTAATTTTTTCTCCCAAAAATACCTTTCCTCCTTTCCTCATGAGAGTTCTTACTGATTGTACGTAAGAGTTGGCAAAGGATAGTCCTCCATGGGTGATACTATCTGAAAGTGTGATGAGATTTTACATAGTGACTTGGTGTTCACTGCAGCTGCTTGGCCCTTCCTTGCCTTCCTGGGGCCTTTATCTCCAACCCTTTGCTGCTCCACTCCAAGAGCAGAGGAAACAAATTGTAAGGAACTGTAGTATTTAGTCTTCTGGGGCTGGGTTTAACACTGAACAAGAAGGGGAACTTTTTTGTAAAACTTAAAGCTCCTTAAATTTTGAGTATTAGTCCCTAGTACTCCGTGTTACTTCCTTTGGTTGTGAAATATCTTACCAAAGCAATGAAAGTAAAAGTTAGTGATTTCTCCCCCACCCATCTTATACTTCAGGAAAGTAAAATGCTTTTAAGGCATCACTTCACTTGCTGTCATGTATTACTTAGCTGTTAATTAGCTGGTAGATATGTTCATATATCCATTGAAACTAAGATTCTCTACTGTAAGGCACAGTAAAAAAAAAGAAACCAGGCCACAGGTTTCTGAAGATGTAATCATCCTCACAGGCTTTGTGAGGAACAGTGTGAAGGAGATGAACTTCAATTGGTGTATGGCTTGACAGCAAAGCTAAGCTGATTAGCAGGAGTTGAAAGGGCTAATTCCTTGCACCCACTCCAGGTCAGGAGTTTGTGGCCCTCCTTGTACAGACACAAGTGCTCCTCTGATATTTCTCCTTACCTGCCATGTGAGCTGGTTGAGTGAGGTAAATGGACAGAAAGTGTTGGCTTTTTGCTGCAGGGAAGAGAGGACATGGAATTGTCCCTTGCTATGGCAGCAAGTCATTAGATCAGTTTGGCTGTTGGTAAACCACTCCTCATAAGCCAAAAACCAATGAAAATGATGGAGGAGAAAATGGGAAAGACAAACAGTGGGGACCAGCAGTAATATAGAAAAATATATGTGTTTTAAAAAGCAGAGAAACCCTGTGCTATTTCTTGCCTAGTGTTTTAATTTTTACTATTTAAAATGTGTATATAAGATAAATTTTGCTAATAAGTCTGGATAACCATCTGCTGATTATTGCTTTTAAGTTATGCTCTTGCTAAACTGCTAAACTGTGTGGCCATCTCTTGGTTTTAGAAGATGTAAAAGTTCAAATTAAGCTGCTCTGAAGGTAATGCAGAGCTGTGTGGTTTTTGTCAACCCCAAATAAGCTGCTAGATATAACACAGTAAAAAGAAATTACACAACAACTTCTGAAAGAAATTACATTAGGACTTCTGTAGTACTTTTTATATTAATGTCCACAAATGTATAAATTTTTGCTGTAAATGTGAGAAATGGCACACCAGAAATACATTTTACCTTTAGGCAGTTTTGTATGCTTTTGTATAACTGAACGAGTGAATTAATATCAGGAGAATAGAAGGAGAACAGAGCATTTAATGGACGTTTAAAAGTAAAACCAAACCCTTCTTAGTTAGGAAGCTGTTAACTATTAGAGTTCTGTGACTTGGGACTTGCACAGAAGAATCATATTAACAAGCTTCTAATCAAAATGGGGGTTGGTCTTAAAAAAAACCTTTTAAGGGTTGATGCTGAGATTAAGATGCTGCCTGCTTAGACACTGCTCCCAGTCTATTGGATTGATTTCAATATTTTCATTAAATGATGTGGATGAAACAGTACACTTATTAAATTTGTAGATGCTATAAAGCAGGCTTAGAGGAGACTTGCAAACATTTTGGAATTAGAATTAAAATTCGATGTGATCTTGGAAAATTTAAATGATTGTCTTCCTTTTTTTTTCTGTTTTGTTTTTTTTCTTATTTTTTTTTTAATAAGAAAATGCAAGAAAATTCAACTAAGACACGAACAAAGTCTCATTAGCTAGAGAACAGTCAGATTCACAAAGAGACCACCGGCTAGATCTTGCTGGGTAGCAGTTCTGCCGAAAAGGATCTGAGATCATTAGTGTAATACTGTTCTGAAAAATGGACACTTATTAGAAGGTATAAGCAGAACTCTTGGTTATATAAAATACAAGATATGTCACGTAATTTTTCCTGCTCAGCAGTGGCTGGCCCGCAGCTGTTCCCTTTGTAAAGCCCTTCACAAGTATGTAGTATGTGCCACGCATTACATACTTGCACACAGATTAGTACCAGATTAGGTTTGGTACTCTGGGTTGTATGATGGAGCAGTGTGAAAGTGTGGTGACTCCCTACTGCATATGTGCTTTGTCACTTTCTGCACGGATGAAGTCCAGCCTTCTGTTTTGACTGTTCAGGTCATTAGTTTCTCTATCTGTTGGTTGTTCATACAACTTGTCTTTCTAATACTGCTTTTTCAAATTCCCCACATTGTACAAGTGTGTTTGGTTTGAAAACTCATTGTCCATGCTTTCTGCCTTTTGTGGTGTTTTATTTACTTTGTCTTTATTTATTCAATTACTGTGACATAGTCTAAGAATCATTTCACTTGAGCATTTAATTCATATTTTATGTCACAAGATCTAAGGCTATAAAGTGATTCCAGAAAAACACAAGAAGTAATAATAATAATCAGAAAAAGTGTTAAATAATTCTTTACGCTACATGGTGCTTTTAGCATGATACAAGTGTATGCACAATTTTAAAAAGTATTCTGCATCTGTAAATGTAGCTAAATATTTGTAGTGGGTTTGCACGGGCAGGTTTTCGTAACAGAGGGGCTACAGCTTCTGTGAGAAGTTGCCGGAAATTTCACTTGTGTCCAATGGAGCTGATGCCAGCTGGCTCCGAGATGAACCTGTTGCTGGCCAAGGCCAAGGCCGTCAATATTGTTTGTAGTGTCTCTGGGATAACAGATTTAAGAAGCAGGAAAAGTTGCTGCACAACAGAAAGTGCAGTGAGAGAGGAGAGGAGAGGAGAGGAGTGAGAGTATGTGAGAGAAACAGCTCTGCAGATGCCAAGGTCAGTGCAGAAGGAGGGGGAGGAGGTGCTCCAGGCACCAAAGCAGAGACTCCTCTGCTGCTCATGGTGCAGACCATGGTGACACAGGTGTGTCCCTGCAGCCCATGAAGGTCTGTGGTGGAGCAGAGATCCACTCGCAGCCCTTGGAGGAGACCCACAGGATCTGTGGCCCCATGGAGAGAGGAGTTCACACAGGAGCAGATTTACTGGCATGATTTGTGACCCTATGGGAAGCCCATACCCCGGAGCATTCTGTTCCTAAAGGATGCCACCCTGTGGAAGGGATCCACACTGGAACAGCTCATGAAGAACTGCAGCTTGTGTGAAGGACTCATGTTGAAGGAGTTTGTGGAGGAGTGTCACCTGTGGGAGGAACACCACGCTGGAGCGGTGGAAGATGTTGAGGAGTCTTCCCCTTAGCAGGATGGAGTGGCAGAGACAACGTGAGATGAACTGACTATAACCCCCATTCGTCATCCCTCTGGGTCGCTTTCTGGGGAAGAGGTGGAGAATTCAGGAGTGAAGTTAAGCCTGAGAAGAAAGAATGGGTGGGAGGAAGATGTTCTTAAGATTTAGTTTTTATTTCTTGTTTTCCTACTCTGATTTGATTAATAATAAATTCATTTAATCTCCCCAAGTCAAGTTTGTTCTGCATGTGACAGTAACTGATGAGTGATGTTTTCATGCCCTTATCTCAGCCCTCAAGTCTTTCATTATATTTTCCCTCCCCTGTCCAGCTGAGGCGATAAATGATGGAACAGCTTTGGTGGGCACCTGGTTTACAGACATGGTCAACCCACAACAACGTTGTATTTCCTGATATATATAAAAAAAAAGGAGTGTTATGTTTTGCAGCAATATTTCACTTTAAAATATGAGGAGTTTTGTTGTTTTCGTGTGAGTTTATTTTGGTTTGGTCATTTTTAGTTTGTCAGGAAAATTCACAGCTTTTACATAGTTTAATAAGTCAATACCAACTGTTTAATGAAGCCGGTGTAGCTGCCTATGTACTAAGTACTCAAAAGGGGAAGTGAAGTAAAATGCAGTTCTAGTATATTTGCATCCCTTTATGTGTTTGCTGTTGCATTTCTACTGCAGCTGTGTGGGTGAGACTAGGAGGAGAAGCCATTGCAGCATGTTGTAAGGCACCGTAAGCCCAGGAGTGCAGCCTTACAAAAACGGCAGCAATGCAATACAAAAACAATGGGCTTCAACTGGATAGATGTGTGTGATTAAAACGTTAAGAAAGATCATTTCTGTTGTGTCTTGACATGGTAGCTGAGGAAAGGCACAAAGCTGGGAGGCACAGCTGTGCAGTACAGCTTTGTCTGAAGAGGTGCAAGTGTCCATAACCACTGCTGAACTTGAAGGGAAGCTTCTCTGGAGACACTTGGGTGTAGGAACTTCCTAGGTATGAGTTGAGCTAGCCACCTGAAATGGGGTGTGGAAACTTTTCTAATTGTAATCTTAGTATCCTAAATGAACCATCCCTTTTGTATATGCCAGATTTTTCAAAAATATCTCATAGAAGATTTTAAAATATTTTGATTATATGACTGCATTTAATCTCTGACCAGTTTAGTGAAATCTCTCTCCCCCAAGTCCTACGTTTTATGTAGCAGTGTATTTTATTATGTTTGTGCTTGTGACTGGAAGGCCCCAAAATGTTTTTGCTTCACTGTTTATAAAATAGTACAATAGTGATGTCTATATGTAAAAAATGTAAAGAAGGGTGGAACATAGAGTTTTTGTTGCCTTGTGTCATGACATTGAAGATTGGCTGCCTGGTAGTGTGCAAATGACATGCCATTGCTCTATCAACTGTAGTCTTTCTTTTTTTCTCTGTACTGGTGGAACTGATTACAACTGATTTTTAGAACTAATTACAAATTCATTATCTCTGTATCCTATCTGCTTAAGAGTTAGTCCCTACAATTATATTACTGCCTGGACATCTTTGCTTATACAGATTAACTTACAAAATAGTTACAGTTTCTCGTAGGAGTTCTGCAGCTTCAGTTATTTAAAAAAAACCAGCACCCAATATGTTACGAAAAATTCTGATTTCAGCATTGAATTTTCAATGTACTTCACTTTTAGTGTCATTTTTTCCCCCTAAACCTTATCTTGTTGATTTTTACAGTTCCTTGATACTATTCTTAAACTGATTTTCCTTTTTTTATCCGTAATAGGAAAGGATCCATCCCATAATTTCTCCCTAATCAGTACTGTAGAACATAATATTTTATTTGGTTATTAGTAAGTTCTGCTTTTGTGAAGAATAAACTTTTAAAATACTGGAAGCTGAAGTGGTAATTCACAATTGGCAAGGCTCAAGGCCAGGTCTTCAATAGTACTTCATGCAGTACCATATGAGGGATGCCTTTCTCATACTCATGTTTATAAGCTAAAATGCTGTAAATACTGTGACTTTCTTAAACTTCAATTATTGTAACGATATTTTGTGTTATGTTGGTTTCATTTTAAATATGTTTAAAACATATGGCCCAGTTCTGCCATCATTGACTTTGATGTTTACAATTAAAAACTTTTTCAATTAATTCCTGTCTATACTAATATTTGGAATCAGAAGTAGACATGTTACATACCAAGGACTTCTATAGTTCTACACCTTCTCAGTCTTTAAGTTAGGCCTTTCTGACAATACTGCTGTATTGTTTGGCATTTGCTGTGAAGTAATAGTACAATTTTTACAGTATGAATTTAGTCCGTATTTTTTTGAACACGTGAGGTATTTGAATATATCTCAGCTAACTGCATATGTATATTTTAAATCTGCCACTATTAGTCTTTTACTGAAGATACTTATGAAGATACTCATGAAAAGGGCAAGTGACTGCATCTCACCTTCATTTTAGGTTTTTTTCTACTTTTGTCTTTCCAGAGATTTAAATCAGTTTTCTGTCTTTCCTCAGTAATGAAAATGGCATTCCAGTCTGAACTTCTTCTCCAAAGCACAGTTACAGTAATAGGATTTATTATTTTCATTATACTAGTGCAACTGTGCTAAAGTACTTGTAGTCGATGGTGTAATGAGTGACATGGGATCTTAATCCAACAATATTGTCCCTCTGAGTAGAGATACTTGGATATTTTTTAATGGACTGGGGGGGGGGG
>VYXC01004065.1:364594-427485 GCA_013397175.1 Platysteira castanea
ATGGTAATTTAAATTTTTTATACAGTTTTATTCATTTCAATAAGCCCTTCATTAAAACAATTTTCGAGTGTTTTTTGATGGGTGTGTTTTTTTGGATAGGGAGAGAGAATTACACCAGCAGAAGGAGCAAAGAGCGTAGTGATAATGGGTGTTGCATGTGACGAATGAGAGCTGAGCTCCTGCTCTGCCTTAGCCAGTGGGACCAGAGCTGTTGCTGGGAGAAGTCCCAGTCCCCAGGCCTCTTGTTGGCTGTTGCAGTTTTTGTCTCTATCTGCTCTGTGCAGATCATCTCACTCGTATGAACCCTAAATAATACAGTCTGTGTCCATGGTGCTGAGTAAGATAGATCATCCTGCTCCTTATGGCACAGGAGAAGCCCAAACCTTTTTCCCAGATGACTGACAGTGACTGGTTTCTCTTTTACTTGAGTGGGTTACCTGGGATGCCTGCAGGCCTCTGAAGTACTCCTGTGTGGTTTTTGCAGTAGCAGGAGTTTTCAGCCAGTAACCCAAATTTTGCCAAGAAGCATACTCTCAGTGAGTAGTATGAAGGAGTGGTGCCCTGACCCTGGTTTGTTTATGCATGTAGACCTAGCCTGAGAACAGGTATTGGCAATAAAGAAACTAATTTGGGCAGATGAAAAGAGATAATTAGTACCTGGCATATTCCAGGTAAATGTTTTAGCTGTTGGGTTAAAGGCTAGTTTAGGAAATCCTGGTACTTCTGTGAGTAATTTATACAACGATTGAAGTATTCCACCTGTTCACTGAATAAACAGTGATTTTTCTTTTTAAGAACTTGTCTCTTTGGTGGGGTTTTTTTGTTTGTTTTAATTTTCTTCCCTTTTTTTCAATTTTCTGGTTTGGTAACAGGCCAAAAAAATTAGGAATTTTCTCTTGTGGCCTTATTTGCTACTTTAGGTGTGCTTTACTGGAAAAACAATGGCAAAAGTTTGCTATGGCAGTTTGTTGCAAAGACATTCTCTCTTGAAGATATTGGCGGGTGCTTATCTCATCTGCAGAATAATTGTGTGGAATTTTATTCTAGAATAGTAATTCTTCCTGCTGTATTTCAGGCAGGGTGACCCCACCACTGAAAAACAGAACCTGGAGCCAGGGTGTGCGGGTTCTTCTCCAGTGATGTTCTTTGGCTCTGAGCTCTATTTCTCTGTGCATCCATTTGGAAGTAATGTTTGCAGAGGCATGACTTGTGGCCAGTTTTGTGACCCAGATCCAGGAGCAAAAAAGGAGTGTTGCTAATACCACTGTAGTCATTTGACACTCAAAAGGCAAAGTACTGTGCTGATAATAATGTGTTTATTGCAGTGACAGGCAATGGCACAAGTTAAAATGCAGACTACAGCAAACCTGTCTGGACCCACCATGGCCCCTATGGTGCTACCCCTGCCAGTTGCAGCTACAAATACGCTGAGTCTGCCATCCTCAATGAATGGATCCATTTCAGAATCAGCTGCCAGCTGTAGCAGTCCTACTGCCGGCCTTGTGGATCCTGCGTCTTCAAACAACTCACCAGGTAAGTTGGTCCAGGTATATTTTCTTTGGTGTTCAAATTAATATTTTTGGTGACTTGTTAATTTAAAAAGATAGTAATTAGGTCTTAAAGAGGATTAAAATAAAGGAGAAAACACACATAGGAAAGTGTTTTGGCTAAATAAACTAAGTTTAGTTTCTTTAACTGAGCTCAGATTTGCAGTGAAGTTTTGATCAATGATATAAAAGCTCAGAAAAGAACATGTCTGTTTTGTCAAATTCTGAGTGTATCTTTTATAGAGAAGTTTTAGTGGGGCAGGAAGGTCTCCAAGTTTATTTCTCTTCCCTAGAACAGAATGTGTTCTGACTGCTTGGCAGTATTTGGTGTTTCCTTTGTAGCCTAATAAATGCTGTAGTTCCTATGCTGAGCTGGGTATAAAATGCGGAAGTCTTGTCCTAATAATTACAGCAAGAAATGACAGTGTGTGTGTTAGGGATAGATACAAATAAATTGCAAAAACCCTGCAGAAAGTGAAATAGTCTAAAAAAAGCAGAACAAAATCCTTAAAGGGAAAGGTGTGCTTTGGGAGTGTTCGAAGAGTGACTTCATTATTGTGAGAAAGGTCTAAAACACTGGGAAGAAGCTGGCAGAAACAAGTGGGGACCACAGGGTTTCATCTACTGTATTTGTCTCATAACTCTTATGCTATCCACTTCTCCTTCAAACTGTGGGGAAACCATTCTGAAAGAATAGTCAATTCCAGGAATCAGTATACTCCTGACAGTAAACTTTGATGACACAGAAAATATAGAATATGCATGTGGTCCCCTGCACTGTCATCTTTCGTAAAGACACTTTGGAAAGAAATAGTTTTGGGGCTTTTTTAATTGCATGTAATCAAAATTGTTATTGTAGAATACATATTCTCGTATGATTAATACATAAATGGTATTTAAACTTTGTATTTAACATATATGCAAAAATTGTTTTAGCCGAAGTATTTTCTTTTCTAAGCATGCTGCTTTTGCAAAGCTTTGTGAAGTTGTGAAGAATACATTTCTCCACAAAAACTTTACAGACTCTTTATTTACAGCTCCTCTCCAAGATAACATGGCAAACCCCAAAGAGAAAACTCCAATGTGTCTGGTAAATGAGTTAGCCCGTTTCAATAGAATTCAACCCCAGTATAAGCTTCTGAATGAAAGAGGGCCTGCTCATGCGAAGGTAAGGTCACAGTTCCAGGTGATGAGCCATACCTTACGTGCTGAACAGATAATGCCATGGTTTGGACAAGTGTGCTTGTCAAACCCAGCTACATTTCTAGTGTAAGGGCTTTCTTACTGTTCTTTATTTTGCTGCTTTTTTTTCCCCACACTTTCGGAAAGTACGCCTGTATTTCTGTTGAAGCCCTGTAGATCATTTTGTACCTTACTTTGTCTCATCTTTAAGTTTATATTTGCCGGTCTTTACATAGACCTTGTGAAGGTCTTTTCAGGGTGTCACCACCCTTTCCTAATCTTTCTGGAGCACTTGCTTTTTAGGCTGCATGAATCTTTCTCTGCAGTCAGCATGCCTCTGATAACTACCTCTGCATTTGTTTCATGGTAATGCAGGTGATGACAAATTTGTGACATTTTTTTAAAGTGCTTATTGATGCAATTCTTTGTCCATGAAGTTGATACTCTATCTTTAAATCTTGCATTATAGGGCACAAACTTTATTACTGTGCAACTTTAGCATGTAGGGTTATACTAAGACTCCTAATATGACTACAGCATAGACGTTTCTACTGAACTGACAGCTCATTCTGGCAAGGTCATGTATCAATTTGGATGTCCAACGTAATAAGTAAAAATTAGGATGCTTTCAGATGATGGGGAATACAGAGGAATAGCCTCATGGTAATTTTCAGATACAATTTTGAATTTCCTCCTTAGTTAGGAGCAAACTGGGGGAGGAAAAAAATCCTGGAAAAGTCTGAGTGAGACACTGGCATAATTAGTAACTGCTTTGTACTTAGTATTTCTGGAGTGGCAAAATCACATGAGGCAGTGGGGTCAGGGTGTAGATTAGTAACAGTTTCAGCTCCTCAAGGGTTGTCTCTGCCCTTGCCCCTTGTTTCTGAGTAGCACATTATGTTGCCAGCTAGTGCAGAACTGATACAAATCACTGATCTTCTGGTCTGCCTGGCGTTGCTGAACGTGTTATAGTGGTGGAAATGATGTCAGCAAGTGCAGGGCTGCTTTTAGCATCCCACATCGTGAATGGAAATTGAAGTGCTCTTCCTCTTCCTGGAGGTGTTTGGCACCACAAGGTACACTGGTTGGTTGGTTTTAGGTTGCAGCATGTTAAATTTATTGAGTTTTCTGTAACTTTTCACTATTGTGTTATGTATTTATTTTGTTACCTTTTTCCCATTTCTGTGGAAAAAGAATTGCTTTGGTTGTGGTGTGGTTTTGGCTGTTTACATTTCTCAGCAGTAAAGAGATTTGAGTTATATTACATTCATATTATACTTAAAATTTTAGTAGGATAAGAAATAGTTCACATATAGAAGGGGGGGCCCTTCTCCCAAGCAATTGGCAACAGTATAAGAGGACATAACCTCAAACTGTGCCAGGGGAGGTTCAATTTGGACATAATGAAAAATTTTTTGACTGAGAGGGTGGTTAAACATTGGAATGGACTGCCCAGGGAAGTGGTGGAATAGCTGTCCCTGGAAGTTTTCAAAAAATGACTGGACATGGCACTTAGTTTGTTTGGTGTGGTGGTGTTTGGGCAAAGTTTGGGCTTGATGATCTTAGAGGTCTTTTCCAACTTTAATGATTCTATGATATATTTGTTATTATATTTAAAGGAACTAATATCATTGAAGTGACTTAAGTCTACATTACCTGAACTTCTGAAAGCCAATTTTTCAGTTAATTTCTTAATTTTTAATTTTTTGAATTTACCTCACTATTTTAGGCACTCATAGTGGTAAAAAAATACGGGTATGTGCTCTATAGATCCAGAAGGATATTAAGTCTAATTTTTATCAGTGCAGTGAGATAAACAGAAAAGAAATAGATGAAGAACAAGGGTGATATCTGTAAGATTCATAGGTTTTGACCTATGAAATGTGAAGAAAGAAAATGGAATTTATTATGACTCTCTTAGCAATTTAGTATAATGTCTTGCTAGTAATATGATGATATACCTGACAGAATATGTGAAACAGACCTGAGTTTGTCCTGGGAAGCATGACCTGAAGGATGTAATGCTACTGTTGCTCTTTACCATTCAAGGAGCTTCTCACATTGCTTTGCTCCTACACAAGCTCTGTTCCTGACCACTGGTGGTTTTCAGTTTTCAGACATGCTCTACAAGAAAGCTGTCAGTGTCGTGACCACAAATGCTAGTAAATTTTTATACTCTTTTTTCTAGTTGTCTCTGGAAAATAAGTTTTGACAGTTGGGGTGAAATGGGAAACTAGAAACAGTGCAGTTGGGAGAGAAGTGGCTCTTCCTGACAGTGCAGTTAGGGTTTCTAGGAGTCTGCCCTCCAGGTCGATTCTTCATCATAAGAAAAATCAGGAAGTTTTTGTTAGCATAAATGATGTTTTCGAGTGCGTTAGTCAGATTCATCATGTCTTCTGCCCTTCTATGTCAGTGTCATTTCAGGACACAAATTTAAAAGGAACAGTGGCAAAAGAAGGTGGCTGGTGGTACACAGAAGAGGGAAAGGGGTAAGGGATGTAGCACTTCAAAAGTTGGGAAGGAGGAGAGAAAGTTTTACACAGAAGAAGTGAGGAGTAAAGAGTTGTCAGAGCTTAGAGAGACTGACCTTACAAATGCAGCAGAGTGAAAACAAGCACAAGCGTGGTGGCCTTTGCATTTCTGCTCTCTGGACATCAGGTAAATTACGCTGGGTGTAAGGAATAGAAATTTCCTCGGGTGAGAAATGTCTCTCAGTCAATAGTGGAACTGTTAGCTCTGGTATTCCAGGACTTGAATGTTCCATTGACTGCTTCAGAGTTTGGATTTAGGCAGTTTTATTTCTTTAATAAAGAAGTAAACCTCCTATGTGTGGGTTTTTGCAGCAGTTTTTTTGGCAGATATGTTAGTGAGAAGGAGCTCTGACTGGCAGAAGTTTACTAAGCAAGCCCTTTATGATCCTGAATTCCTATTTATTGCTCTAAGCACTAAGAGTGGTAGGTAGATAAGTAGACATTATTAATCATATTTTCATTTAAATTCAAGGTTTTCCTCCTATAAACATACTACACTGATACTTTTCTGCAAAATATAAAATATATAAAATCCAGATCCAGAAATCAAATTTCAACTCTTTTTGTAATAAGGATATATGTTTGTCAGTAATTTATATAATTATGGGTATTTAGCTCTAATACTCAGCTTAGCTTTCAGGTGGGGGTAGAGTTTAGCTGAGTGTAAAATTAAGAGACTATTTCTCTCTTTCTTCCATGAGGAAATTGTTGTGACTGCTGTGGAAAAAACAATATGGCAATAGGAGCTGTGATACAGGGACTTGCATTGTGCTTCTGAAAATTACAGTAGGCCAAAACTCAAAGCTGTAATTAAGACACGAGTATGTATTTATAGCATTCAGTTTGAATGCACTGTGTGCCTGTGCATAGGGCTGAGTTGGGAGGCACACACATACTTGTGTTCAAATGCATGTTTGCAAGTACATGCTAAATGAATATATATGTAAAGCAGATTTAAAGGCTGCCCACCATGTTCATCTCTAAAAACCTGGTCCCGGATCTAGCAAGTTGAAATAATTAAAAAAATTAGAGAGCTGTCAAAATGAAAATTTTACTTTATATACTGCTCATACTAAGATGTAGATTTTTTTTCTGTTAACTCAAGTAAGTTAGTCTGTTTTCTGAGGGAGGTATATCTTAGTTTATTGTGTGTATCTGACTGTTAAGTCCTGCCCTTTATCTACAGGATTATATGGCAAATATATTGAGTCCTTAGCCTTTCTCCCTGTGTTCTCAGATGCTCAAATTTAAACAGAACATTTATGTATCATATAGAAGATAGACTCATGTAGTATCTTAAACGCGCATTGAGTTTTATCTGCACAATTTGCACAGCATTGATAGTACTTGAAATAGCCCTCTATTGCAGATTTTGAAATATATGGTTTTTATCAGTTAGTCCATTTCTGAACTCTGGATGTTTACAGTTCCTGTCCTCACTATAGATTTTCCATTAAGAACTGCAGTTTCATTGAAAAAGATAATATTTGTTTTCTTTCTTACTATACCTTTTTGAACGTATTTGAGTTGTGACTCTGCCCTAACTAAAGACATTATTTTTAGAAATTTGGGTATGTGAGAAATTAATTCACTGTGTAAAACTATCTGGCCCAAATTCTCTGCTGCCTTGAGAAGTGTGTCATCATTTATATTCATTCATAGTTATTACAAAATTTTTTTTTTTGCAGTAGTGTATTTAGGATTTGTTTTCTGCAAGTAAAGTGACTAAGCACATTCAAATTTATGAAGAAATATGTTCTTAGCTGGCCTGTATATAGTCTTCCAAGAGCAGAGGATCAGTTTGAAGTTATTTTTACTTGGTTGAAATATTATTCTGTTCTTTGATAATTGACATTACCATTACACTAATTTTCTTTGTGATTTGAAAGGCCAAATGTCACCCAGTGATAAGGTCTCACTGATCTCTGGAAGAATCAGATGCATTATCTGGGAGTTGAATACAATGAAAAGAGAGCACGGTTTCTCTTCAGCCCTGGAAGCTTTCATACAGATTGTTGTAATCTACAGTGATAATCTTTCCAGTGTTTACCTGTTCTTTGTCTTTGAAGATGTTCACAGTGCAGCTGACTCTTGGAGAACAGACATGGGAAGCTGAAGGAAGCAGTATTAAAAAGGCCCAACATGCTGCTGCTAGCAAAGCATTGAATGAAACTACCCTTCCCAAACCAACGCCTAGACCACCCAAAAACAATGTAAACAATAATCCAGGTATGACATTTTCCTCTGTGTGTTAGATCTAGTTGAAGTGTTGGCATATTATGACACTAAATAAGTAATTTTAACAAGATACTTAAATTTGTAGGATGAAAATCAACATAGCTATGGTATGATTGGATAATGGAGAACCTCTAGTGAGCTTTCCCAGAAGAATTTTTAATGCACATACCTAAAATGGTTGAACTGTGAGGGAATATATTATTTAGGTAATGCTTAGATGTGTACAAAGTGATGGTATTGTGATCAACAGTAAGCAGACGAGAAAACCAGATTGAGTTGACTAAAACACATTTCCCAAGGAGTTATTTTAGCTAACTTCCCAATGAAATTGGAAATTTTATCCAGTCCAATCCTGTGAAATTGCATTTCTGGCATAAACAAAAAGCTGGGATTTGGCATGAGAACTTTGACAGGTGATTTCCTGCGTGCTGAGTTTTCCTTCAGAGCAACCTGTGCTTTCAAAGAGGTTTCAGGTGGCTTTAGAAACGTGTTTCAATAATTTAAAGAATGTATACTGGTGTCTTGCATCCTTCATTTTGAGTTGTTACCTGCAAGTTGCCTTCAGTGCATGCAAAACCTTCTAAGGTACACGTCTCATGCATGTGCTCAGTGATCTCTTCTGTCTTGATCAATAAAATAAAGAAAAAAATCATAACTTCATTTCACACTGTTGTAAAGGAAATCAAGTGGTGAGAATCTTTTCTCTTTTCTATGTTTTAACAATCCGTTCCACCCTGCCTCTTTTCTGTTTTCCCTTTTTCCCTTTCAATTTCTGTCTGCCCCTCCCCTCCCTTTAAAAATGTGTTCCTCAGCCACTTTCTGAAAATGAATTAATTTTGCAGTTAATTTTCTCTGTGTTGGAAAGAGAAAAACAGGAGTGAATTTCCTTTAGAACTTGTGAGTATTATCCTGAGCATTAGCCATGAAGGATTGTTTGAGAGTGATGTGGTAGCGTTCTCTCGCTCCTTTGGAGATCAGTACGTTGCCTCTCCAGACCCAGGACACTGATTTTGCCCTGTTTCCTTTACGATCACTGTGACTTTCGCTGCTTGGAAAGCCGGAGGCTCATACCTCTATGAAAAGGGATCCTGAGTTTGGTTCTTGACATTGCAGAGTATTACTGAATTTCTAGAGTTTTTTGGCTTTGAGCATATTCTTAGAGGGAAAATCTGATAACGAAAGAAATAGGCTTTAAGAGAATTAATTAAAAATTGTATCACTTAACACTGTAATTTCCCTCCAAGAAAGGTGCATTGTATATGCACAGGTATTTTCTCATCAAAATGACATTCTGTATTTTTATAAAAAATTTCAATTCATAATAACGTCTTGCTCTGGAAAATATAAGAATTGTTGTTGATATGTTTTTGAGTAAGTATTGCATAAAAGTTTTCATCATTTGGCGTATAAAACTTCAATGTCAGACTGAAAAATTAATGATAGCTCTTTTAAGGGTAAATTTATTTGAATCTCTCATGAAAATATTTTCAGAATATATTAACTCCTTTTTATTGGAATGCACATTTAGCTCGTTTAGGATTCTCTTACAACAGTGCAAATGGGGATTACAGTAGCTGAACTTCTTAGCTAAAAAAAAAAAAGAAAGAAAGGAATTGGATATCGCTTATTTGGCATTTTTGAAACCATGCATGTAGGCAAATACTGGCTGCCTTCTATTTTTTCAATCTGTCACCAGTAGATGGCTGTAGTTGCACTGATTTCCAGGAGCTGTGTGTTCAGTCTGTTAGCTCACTCTTAATAGAGTTCTTAGACATAGCCTTAAGTTTTCAAGTCTTGCAAATAAAACGTTTTTTCTAACTTGTGAGATTCTGAATGACTGCAGTAATGCCTGTTACTTCATGCTTGTTTCAATGACTCTTTGGTCTATTGATGGTTTTATATAATGGTATTCAGCAGAAAGACACATTATTCTATTATCTTTATAGTTCTTTCAGAAAGTGTCATAATGTATTACAAGTACTTTGGAAAGATGAATAACCAGCTTGATTATTACACTGACTTTCTCATTCATATGTTAAGATTAATCTACTGAAACTGCATAACGAATGCACTGAGAGAGATTTTTAAATGTTCTTTTTCATTGCTTGTGATTAAGTTGGCATCTACATTCCTATCTTTTAAAGAAACTGAAGTGTCTGTTTAGTTGCATCTTTTTAATTTAAGAATAAAAAAATATCGTGTAGGTCTCTCTTTGCAGCTCAGTCCTGATTGTGTGTTTTTTCAGTATTTCTGGTTTAAGCACCTTACTTAGATTGTTTTTTGCAGGCAGTATAACACCAACTGTGGAGCTGAATGGTCTGGCGATGAAAAGAGGAGAGCCTGCCATCTACAGGCCATTAGATCCAAAGCCAATTCCCAATTACAGAGCAAATTATAATTTCCGGGGCATGTACAATCAGAGGTTTGTATTCTTTCTCGTATTTTATTTTTCTATCCTTATGTTCTAAAGGCAGCTAAATCTTCATTAACTTTTTAGGTTATTTCAGAGTAAAAGAAAACTAAAAATTTTGTGAAGGAGAGCCTGCAATCTTACTTAGAAACATGCATAATAACCTCCTAGAAGATACAGGTGCCCCAAGCACATCACAAGGGATAAAGATGTGTAAAACCCACTGCTTTTATTGTTTTAATGTGCATTAAAAAGCACATTATACAACCATGGTAGTGAGGAGGTGGAGCACTAACTTAGAGGTTTTGCCTTACTTTGCTGTCCTGTCACAGGATTAGAATCTGTGTCATCAAAAATGAAGCACTCTTTTCTTAGATTTTGGATATAAAATTGGAAGGACTGCATTTTGAAAACTGGCTTGACACCATTCTCAGGTTTCTGGTTTTTTAACCATTCTTCTTGGTCAGCTATCTCAGTTCCTTAATCCTCAAAATTTGGTTAGGAAAATCCTTTATTTCACGATTTAGAAACCTATATTCAGAGCTATGTCAATTTGTAGTCTGAAAAACTTCCTTCTCTGAGATAGGTTTTTTTTCCCATTTTTCCATATTTGTCCCCAGAGGAACTGTATTAGATCAGGTCTTTTGAAGCTCCAAAAGTAGCTCCAAAAGTGAGACGAAGTATGATATGTAATATGAGAAAAAAGCTAAATAAAACAGGTCAGAAAGTTCTAATCACATGTTTTATAAGTGAAAAATATTACCTTTTTTATAAAGTTTTGCTTGACGGATTTCATGTTCATTTTTATGCATCTCAAAATTATCAAAAAAATTTAGGTTATGAACTCTGAAGGAGTGTTTTGGTTCAAAATTACTCTTTATTAGAAATTGAATTTATGGCAATGTTGAAAAATTACGGAGATTTTTAAAAAAGCAGCATTTCAGAATTGTCTAAGGAAAATATTTCAATTGACTTAATTCTATTTTACTTTACCCCAGACTTTTAAATCATTAAAACTTGGTAAGTGTAGGGTTTTAACGCTTCATTCTGAGTTGGTTTTTTGTTGTTTTTTTTTTTTACCTGGTGAGTTGTGTTTTTTTATAGTAACAATACCTAGAACTATAGAAGACAACCCCTCCCCCCCCAAAATCACCTGGAAGAAACCCTTTAATTACTTTACAGAACAGTGCTTGATTTTTGTATCACTTATTTTATATTTCTAGTCACTGCTGACCTGGGTCTCTGCTTACGTACATCGTGGTTTAAAAAGCTAATTATGGTGCTTGGAATGAGTTTAGTTAATACTTAGATATCTTTCATTTATTTGAGTTGCTTTTATAGTGAAATTAGTTTGAACAGCAGATATAATGCTATACTGGAAAAAAATGAAAGGTAGTTAAACTGTGGAATTACAGAATCTGAACTTAATTTTGGAAATGTATTGGCGGAAATAGAACGTCAAAACACTCAGCAGTTACTAACTTTGAATATCTAATTTCTTTTCATAGAAAATGATTATTATGTCTAGTTCAATCTATAAGTTTACTTCTTTGGAAACTTCCTTTCATGAGAGCCATGTTTCGATGTTAGGGTAAAATGATAGAGGAATGTTATTTTTCTGGGTGTGTTAGGTAGCCAAGGCCACTTGATTTTTCTGATCACAAAACAAACAGGCTGGGTGGGACACAAGGCTAGAATCTGTGCTTGCTTTTTCAGTGTGCTTATTTGAGTGCAGTTACCCATGCAGAACAGCTAATAGTACTGTGGCTAGTAAATTGAATACTAACTAAAACTAAGTAGTAAATAACTGGATTTACCTGTGTATTTGCATAAACACATACCCACTATGCACACACCATATATACACCTGAATGCCAGAGTAAAGAGGAAGCAGAAAAATGATCTGTATAGTACTGTTGACAGACTACTGTGTTAGAAATAATTGTTCATTGCCTTGTTTTGCGTTGGGAGGTGCTGGCCTTTTATGATCACAGTAAGAAAGGCACTCAGACTTTGTAAGCCATCATTTAAATGCTGTTTATTAGAGCTGCCAGTTTAAGAAGAGAATATTGCAGATCATCTTCCATACCTTCAGCTACTATGAGCCCTGAGTGGTGTGGCATTGAACAGGACTGCTTCTCATGGGCACCACACCATGCTGACCTCAGCTACAGCAGAGATTAACCCCTCTTGGTCATTCACAGTCTTACAGGATTTGCTTACAAGGAGACAACCTTGTCAGGAATAGTCAGGAATGATGGGCATGTGGAACTTCCTGCTGTGCTGTCAGACGTGCAGGGCCACGCAGGTGGTACTGAGGGGGACCTGCCCAGGGCTCCATCTCTTGCCCCAAATCTGTCCTGTGGCCGAGGGATTTGAGCAGCACAGCCCATCCTGTGAGCCGTGCTGGGCACGGGCCCTGCAGCTCAGCACAGCCCATGTGGCTCAGCCTGGCTGCAGTGTGGGGCAGCAGCTGTGATGGGCGGGATCCTGCACCTCTCCCAGTCAGCACTGCTCGGCACCTCCTACTCACCCTCATCACAGGCAAGCCTGGAGACACATTCTGGATCTGTTACAATAGCCAGTGAAGTTTGAAATATGAAGCATATGATGCAGCATTGTATTCTATTCCTGCTGTGTGATATGTTACATTTATTTTCTTCTGCTGCCACATTGTATTTAGCATTAGTTTGCTGATTTTTGGAAATTGGATGATAGAATAGAAGTATTGCTGAAGTACCCAAATAAATGCAGACCATACAGACAGTTAAAAAAAAGATTTGAGTATTAATGTGGATAATATGCTGCAAGAAGTATTTGTCATTTTCATTAGTTTTGACTGTAGATAATTTTCCATTATTAAAACAGATACAAAATATGTTAAATAAGTTGGAAGCTTTGTCTTTTATACCCTGTCTGAATTCCCTTTACTGACCTCTGTTTAAAAAAATGTGCTTTTCAAATAGGTGAAGATACAGATTAAGATTAGGAGATTGCATTAGGGAAACTTTGATTCTGGCAAGACTAATGGCTTAAAGAAAAAAATAGAGTATTAAGTTCATTCCAGGGCATATCTTTAGACCAGTTAAGTTTAGTGTTTCAAGTGGCACAAAAGATCCTTTTCAGTATCTCATGGAAATGTGGTCTGAGAGCTGCAATTCGTATGCAGAATTGACAGCTAGATTCCATGTCAGGCTAAGATGATTTATGTCAAAGTGGCAGTGATTCCTCCTCCTTCATTTGTCTCCAGCCTTTGTGTCCCTGAATATTTCCTGGCTCCAGCACTGGAAGTTGAGCTGCTTGGAAATTAATCAATTTTTGAGGGGAGAGGAAAGGAGAAGTTACTCCTCCACTTACAATTGTATTTAGACACCTTCTTTTCTAGTCATATGAGAGCTTTTGCCTTCACAAAGGGCAAAAGCAGTGAGAGAGGGGCAGTGTGTATTTGGAATGTAAGGGCAACTTTGGTTGATTTAAATGTATGAAGGACTACTCTCTCACATGCAGTGGAGCATATTTATATGGGCAGTGTTGCACAGAGGATGTTGAAACAGGTTTACATGTAAGGGGCAAACATCCATTTGCAAGGTCTGCAGCTGATGGTGTAAATTTAGAGTGAAGGTGATAGCTACTTTCATGGGAAAAAGGAAAGCAAACAAGTGAGAGAAAAAGGGAAAAGGGGAAGGTTTTCCTAGCAGCCAGCATGAAAGGCAAGTGCTGAGATGTCCCAAAATGAGCATGCTTCCATAAGTGTTCTCTGCACTGCAGCAAGTATTCCCTGTAGTAATTCTGTGGTTTTCATCAGGACATGCTCTAGCTACCTGCTGCTTACAGTGCTGATAGTGCTGCACCAGGGTAGGTGTTGGATACTGTTTATAGAGCTTTGTGCCTGCAAAACTCAGCATGGCAGAAAGCAAGATGTTTAAGGCAGTGTGTAACACCGTGGTAAGGTCTTAGCCTTGTAAGCCTCTTCCTGTGCTAAGTTAGGAGGTGCAGGACAAGCCGTCTCCCCTCTTAGGGTAGCTAAGTAGATAAAATACAGTCCAGTTTGGAACTGGATGAGGTATGGATGTTTTCATCCTGACTCTTCACTCAAGATAGTACTGAATGCAGTACCGGCCAACTTGTTAACAGAATTGGGTCATTGCCGTTATACTGCATATCGTGGCAGGCTGATAAAGTCTGTGTGATGCTGAGCTGAATCGTGGGAAATTACCAGCTTAGGTCTCTGGTAGTTTGGGTATCTGTATGCTGCAGTTCATTTCACACTGTAGATAAGAACTTGGAGTCCTCTCTGGATTTTCTCTATTGAAGTAAAATCCATGCAAGTTTGCTAGAAGAAAGTTTGATGGCCTCTGATAAGACAGAGCTTTTAAAAAAGTTGTCAACCCTGAATCCAGCCATGTTAGACAACTTCTTGTTTTAAAAAGGTTTCTGTATTTCTAACAGAGATTATAATAGAGGAAAATACACTTCTGGCACTCAAAATTTGTCAGTTATTTACACAACCAATTTAAAGTCTCACAGATTGGAGTTTCAAGCAATTTTGCAACAACGGCACATGAAGACCTTTCAGTTCAAACACTATATGTTACAGAAAAGCTAAAAATGGTGAACATTGCATTTTTTATGTCTTCTTTTATCTAAGAGTTCTACAGGCTGACTCTGGGGAAGGAGGTGCTGATGCTTTCAGGGCCAGGTTGCTCACTGATGTAGCTCGCGTGTTTGTCAGCACAGCATTTGGCACGAGTTCGGAGAACTGGCACGCTACTCAGCACAGGCCAAGCCTTGAGACGGCAGGTCAGGTTTGAGAAGTATTGGCAGAGCTGAGGACAAAACATGTGCATACTCTCATATCTGTAGCCAGTGCTAGAACCCGTACTCCCTCGCATCTCTGGCTTAAATGCAATTGGCTTAAACCATGTTAAAAAGAATTAAAAACATGGCTGTTTAAATTAGAGCAGTTAAACAATAAAATAAGGTATCAATTCTGACTACAGGGTTGTCCAACTTGCCTTGTTACCAGCATTGAATGCTGGTTTGTTTTATTTTATTTTTTTTCTTCGGTTAGGATTGAAGAGAGTCATTCCTGAAATTTAATTGTCCTGCAGTACTTTGAATTATAGAATGTCTGTAAGTGACAGAACAAATTACATCTTACAGACTTACCTAAACTAAGAGTTTTCAGCCAAGAAATAAAACCACTAGAAACTCAACAGCAGCTTTTGATGTTTTAGTTTGGAAAGTAGTGTCAAAGAGATCATAAAACCCAACCCTTTGTTTTGGGAGAATTCAGAAGTTGTTTTCTTAATATATAAAATTCCTTAATATGTGTCTAACCACAATCTAGTGAGTTCGAAAAAATCTGTATTTAAAAAAAAGAGGTTTCAAAATTAAAAACACTTGTGAAATATAGGAACAAAGGCATTACAAAACAATGACAAGCTAAAGAATGGAAATAAAGTAATTAAAGCAGCTTCTTGCTTGGTTTTAGGGAATTTGGATGGTGTGGTAACTCTGCAAGCATGTCACGCAAAGTGGTGGTGTCCCTAGGATAAACTACAGCTTCTGTGCACTTGGACAGTTTCTGCTGCACTGAGCCTCCATCTTAGTCTTATGTATGTTTGCTTCTTCCTGTATATATGTTGTAAACTACAGGCTGAGGAGAAGACTATCCCCTTTCTCCTTTGGGCATGGGCAAGTGCACAAACCATTCCTCCTTTTCTCTTTTTTCATAGCTCTGCCATTCTGAGCACATTTTTCTATGATGTTAATGAATGCTTCTTTACAGTGCCGTTTGCAAGGCCAAACTCAGAAGAATAAAGCAGCAGCATATTCTTGCCTCTTGTGGAGCCAGCTACACTGCCTGGCCACAAAGCACAGGGCATCACCCTACCTGGGCATGCAGTTCCTACCTGCCAGGTAGCCTGCTCCCCTGCTGGGTACTCAGTCGCTGCATGCAACTGTTTGCTTAGACTTCTTTGCTCCTGAAGTGATGTATATCAGCCCTGTGCAGTAGTGCCTAAATACCGAACAAGCACTTTAAAAATGAGGGATAATGAAAGAAATCTTGAGGGCTGGTCTTTGGCCAACTACATCTGCAGCTGCTAGCTTTATAGTGGACTAACATGTTATCCAATGTAATGATCAAAGAGAGAATAGACTGTGTGATTATTGGATAAATTACTAAAATTGTCAAGTCGTATTAATAAAAGATTGTATGGTGAAAGAATGGAATAAAATGAGAAGTTTGTTTCTTTTATGAATGCTGACTTAAAGATTTAATATGTGGATCAAAGGGAAAAGATTTGCGAGAAGTGTTACTTGACGTGAGTGCTTAGTAATGCAATCTAAATCCTCACCCAACTTCATTTGTTTCACAAAAGTTACATAGTCCTATGAGGGGAAAAAAAGGAAAATCTAGCCAGAGGACCAGCTGTAGAAGCCAAATTTTAAAGTGTGTGGGTTGCAATGCAGGAGAACAATGTAAAAATCTGTTGATATTACCATCTCCAAAACTACACCTACCATTATACAACCCAGTTATTTAATTTAGAGAAAGAAGTCTGAAATTTTCCTGACCTTTAGATGTTCTTCTGTGCTTCTGACCACCTTGTTTACCTTCTAGCAGAAGATTGCTGTCAGCATGGAGAGTGTCATCCATTTGAGGCACAAATATTCCAGTGCATAATATAAAAGGTTGTTGGATCTGAAGGACTTCAATCTTGTATTGATTAGATCAGCCAACAGCCTGGAAAATGTAAAATTCAGATTACTCCACTGAGTCTTTTTGTTACTCTAGGCACACGATTAGCCTAATATCTGTTGCTGAATTCCCGTTATTGAGGCTTTATGTTGGGGCTTGCTGCAACAGAGGAGGATTTTATGCACAGCTGTGTGTAAAGCAGATTTTTTTCCCAAGCATATATAGTGTGGCAGATGTGGGACACTAAGTTGCCTAAACATAGGTGTCTAGTGCTGCTTGAGACATTGTAGGGTGTGTGAGACATCCACATGGGACCAGTGGATTTGGCAGAAGACCTAGAGGAGACCTTTACTAGAGTGGCAGTGGAAGGTCAGATACTCTAGATACTCTAGAGCATTTCAAATGGCCTTGTGTAGCTAAGTTTAGACAATTGAATGAATCTCTAAAAGCAACATTCAGTCATCATACCAGGACTCCAGCTATTTGTGAGAAACTTGTCTGTTTCATGGATCAGTCCTGTGTCACATCACGTGGATGTTTTAGGTACATGACTGCATGTCAAATTGTACTGTTTGTGTTTAGGCAGCTAGGTGCAGTTCTTTACAGTGCTGGTGGGATTCGGATCCAAGCTCAGATGCCTTTCAAATAGTCTCTGCCTGTGCATTAGAAACTCAGTCTCCCTTTATAACCAGTGGAAGGATTAGTCAGAACAATTCCTAATCTAGAATGCTGTTTGTCATGCCTTAAACTAGGTTGTCTCTGTTTTGTATGGATCTCTCCAGAGCTTCACTTTTATAGCAACTTAGTTTCTACATATTAACTAAATACCTAAATTTAGGCATCTGAATCTAGAGTTGAATCCTGCTCTGAGAAATAATTCTAAGAATGTTGATTTGCAATAATTTTATGAATGCTATAGTGGGAGTCATTTGACTGTTGCAGTGGAAAGGCTGAAAAAAAGACAAAAATCTCTCTCCAGGGAGAAGAGGGAGAGAAAAGTATTAAAAGAACAAACTCCTTAGGGAGATATCTGGGTAACAGCAGTTTTGAGGAGAGGCAGGCATGCAAGCACTGAAATGCTTTTGATTGAATAAAGTAGTGTTTTGCTGCAAGAAGCTGTTTGGCTGTGGAGACCAGTGCCCTTGCTCCCCAAGTGAAGTGAACCCTCAGTTCTGGAGCCTGTTGTGTTTAGCTGATTACAGCAAACAAACCCCTTGGTTTGTGGGGGAGCAGTGTGGGTTGCCACTGGGATTTTACTTTGCTACAGTTGTCAGCTTCAGACCTGAGCTATAGGGTACAACATTCCTCCCCTAAAAAGGCCAGTCAGAGGTTCTTTGCCTGCATTTCCAGTCAGTGTTGCAGAATTCTGTCCTTAGAATTTGCATTTTAAGGATTGAGAAGTGTGATGATAAAAATGTTTACTGACTGACTTTGCAAAAACTCCTTTCTGCATTCCTGTCACTCCTCCCAGTAGTTTGGGAGAAGAAACTTGTAAGAAATATTAAAAAGGAAATAGAAATTAAGAGTTTGGTTAGAATAGGTTATATCTCCTTAAATACGCTATTATCTCATTCTGAACAACAGATATCAATTTCAAAGAATTAAAACTCAGGGAAATAAAGAATAGTCCAAAGAATAATGCAAGTGGTCAGATTAGCAACTTAATTGTTCAGCTGGAAATGGCTGATTTAGACCGTTAGATGGCAGCATGAATTTGTGCAAGAATTTCTCAGCAAATGCACTCTCAAAAAAAGTTGCCTTTTTCTATTCTGAAGCTTTTTATGACTTTAAAATGTCATAATTCCAGCACAAATCAATTAAAACCAGGTTTTCTGCAAGGCTTTGTCTCATCATTTTCTTCAAGTTTTCCTCTCCTATAATAATTGGGGCTCTAATGCAGTAGCTTTAATGGCAGTTTTCCTTTTTTGTGTAAATCTAATGCAAGTAAAGGATGCCAGTTTGCCAGCAGTGACAATTAAGTGTTTGGTTTATCTGCACAAAGCATGAATTCTGCATTTCATCATATTAATTCGTTCCTCAGGCCTGACCTAAAGACATTTCCTTAAAGATAAGGCTGCAACTTGGCCACTAAACCTGCAGTCTGTTCATACTAATGAAGCTTTCTGATGATTTGAACATCTATTTGCTTGGAAGGGACTGAGATTGCCAGCTGATACTTGATTCAGTTGTGTACATTACCAGTTGAGACAGGATTCAGATCACATCTTAAAGCACAGTCTTGTACATTACCCTTTTATTTCTCTTGCTAGTGTGTTGGCATTATGGTCTAATAATCCAGTCACAGACTCTAAAATTAATTCTTTCTGTTCCTTTTCTGCATGCTACATTTCACTTCCCCTGGCTGTTTGTTCCCACTAGTTGCCTGCCTCCCACACAGACATATTGTTACAAGAAAAGTGTTGAGTACAGCTGTGCTAAGATTTTTCTTTGCTAGTATCTGTTTCTAGGAAAGGAAAAGGGAGAAAGTCAGTCCATTTCCTGTTGGTTTAAAACAGCAGAAACATCTGTTTGTCTTAAGATAGTTTTCCCAAAAGAACAGTGGCAAGGGAGCTTGCAGGTGATGAGCTTTGCCATTGCCAGTAGCTATCAGTTTAGACAATAGTGATTAGTATGGTTGGCTTAAAACAAAATAAGATTCCTTAAATGGCAGAGGATATTAATTCCTGCAGTAAATTTTTGGCAGCTAATGTTTAATTGCAGTGTTTTAAATCTTAAAAATACATAGAGTGTCTGGGATCAGAAAACCCAGATTCTGCTATGGAATCTATAGATTCCGCTAAATTCTGTCCGAGATTGATTTTTCTGCAGTCCCCGCACCCTGTTATCATGAATTTGCACAATGCACACCAAATGGTGTTGGGTGACGTGTCCTGGCACAGTGGGCATATAATCCTTCTGACAAATGCATCCTGTCACTACCATCCACTGCATTAATGGGTACATTTAACCTATGAGGGATCAATAACATATATACTCTTAAGTGTATTTACAATATTACACTGACAGCTGTTAAAATAATGCTATGTAGGCTAAAAATCAAGCTGACAGAATAGAGAGTAAGGTTTGAGGTTAGTATTCCAACTGCTGTGTCTCTTCATTCTCCAAGTCAATAGACTTACCTGGTATTATTAAAATCTTTTTAGCCTTAATTGTAGAGCATCTAGATGCTTCATCGCTCTTCATGCCTAAAATGTAATGTGTCAGGCATGACATTTTACAGTATTGCAGCATTCTAAACTTTACTCAAGATGAAGTAGTTTTGTCATTGACCTCTTGTGGTCAATTCGTGGAGGCGCTCCTAAGCCCTATTGCTTCAATCTTTTCTTAATTAATATTTTTATTCATTTTCTTTCGGGATATAGTGGCCTTTCCAGACCACTTCTTTTCTTGCTCTATCTGCTAAGAGGACTGCCCTTGCCTTCTGTGGTCCTTAACTCATGTTTTGATTATTTCTCCTGAAACTTCTTCAGTGGACAGTGTTCTTTACTTCAGGTTTTTAACTTCCTCAGATCTTTCTCTGCTCTGGAGGAAGTGCATCTGGCTCCAGATGTGTCTCTCCAAGTTTCAGATGTGATTTTTTGTATTCTCACAGAGGCTGAAAACTAAAGAGATGTAATACGATCCTTATCTTTGGTTTCCTAATGTCTGTATTTCAACACTGGCCTTCCACGTGAGAGACTTCCTGTAATCCTTCTGATCCAAAGACCTTCAGAGCCAACAGCCTGCCCCAGCACCTTGTGAACCGCTTCAGTCTGTTGGCTTTGCAACTCACTGGGTGTTCTTTCTCTAGCCCTGCCTTTAGCACAGCCAGCTTTACTTTCAGGATATGGACAGAAGACTAGTCGTGTTGGTATGTATGAAAACAAGCACTGACTCAGAATGCTCCTCCAGGAGCAGGAATATTTTGGGTGTGTTTTGTTCTTTCCACACTTTTTATTTACCCTTATCTTTTTCCTGTACTTCTGCTGAACTAAGGGTATTTCAGCTGGGACGCCTGTGAGATAGTGGGTTCAATGGAAACAAACCTGTGTGTCCTCCTTTCTTGTTATGGCCTTTCTGCTGTGTCCAGAACCTGAATATTGGTTACCAATAAATGTGTTCTCTTTCCTTTGCCTGCTTGTTTGGGTAATGACAGAGATGAACTGCTGTTAGAGCTCAAACTTTACTTTGAGAGGTTGCCGTAGTTTTCCTGAGGGAAGCAAGCAGAAAGAAGGTTTGTGGCTAATTTTTTTAACAGCTTGTAACTCTTTCAGATCTGACTGGAATTTTACTCTATCCTTACAAGGTCTTTGTCACTTTTGAACTGAAAGTTCTGCTACAGTGAGAAAGTATTAAATATTCTGAAGAAAGGTTTTCAAGATTCTTTTGTAACAGAATATATGCAGTCTGAATGCAGACCTTTACATCAGCAACCACTGTGTTATAGTTTCTCTTCACACCTTGTCTATAATATTGATTTTGGTGGGTGCTTGTGTTCTGTGAAAGAAAGTACAGATAACATCTCTTCTAAAATGCTAATTCACAGGATCTTCCAAAGATCTGCTTGTCTTCATAGGATATTTTAAAGAAGAATGCCAATTTAAGTTGGTTTTTACTAAAGAAAGTAAAAACCATACTCTTTACTCATAGAAAGAGTAGCTGCACTCACAGGTACTCATCAGGTACTTTGGCACCATAATTTGTTTGGATTATATGTTTTACTAAAATGGGGTTGAATCCCTAAGTGTTGTGATTAAAAGAGAGATCATCTCTGGACAAAACCCAGCCCCAAACTCTTAGCATAGAGGTTCTGTTCTATGAGAGAAGAGAATGTGGAGTCTAATCGCCTTATTGATTTAGATTCAAGTCTGACACTAGTGTCAGGGAAACAGAAACGAGGATTCTTAAGGAGGTGGACATCAACAGCAGAGCCTTGCTTCCCTTCAGTAAAGATAATCTCTATGTTAACCTTCTTTACTAAGTCAAAGAATAATAACCATTTCATATATTAGGAAGAATTTCTTTACCAAAAGGGTTGTCGAGCAGTAGAACAGGCTGTCCAGGGAAGTGCTTCAGTCACCACTACAGGAGGTATTTAAAAGACACGTAGATGTGGCACTTAATGATGTGGTTTAGTGGTGGGCTCATTAGTGCTGGGTTAATGGTTGGAGTCAATTTGCTTAGAGATCTTTTCCAACCTAAATAGTTCTATGATTCCATTTTAACAGTCCTTCGTATCTCTTTCCTTCAAGGCTTTTTTTGAGTCCCTGTTTTCTAGAATACAATTCCACCCCATCTTATAAACATTTCTTACATTTCCTAGCTTCTAGAAAGTCTGCAATCTTGTATTTTAGCGTACTGATCTAGCATGATCTAAATTTTTTTTTCTTTGTTAATATTCAGTACTAAATTGTATTCGCTGGACCAACTGAGATAAGTCACTGTGCTTTGGTGACCTTTACTATGGCAGTTTCATTGTATTACTTATGCATTTTTATTAGCAATGAATTGCTATTTACTTGTCAGTCATCGGTGTAAATCCATTATGCCCATTAAAGTTTGAAAAAGAATATTAAAGAATAAAAAAGAATATCAAAGAATATTATGTCTGCTTCCCTAGGAAATCTGCTGGTTTTCTACTTTTGAGTAGAATGGAATCACAGCACTGAAAGGCTTCACCAATCATTTTTGGTTTCTGACCTTTTGGTCCTTTATAAACTTCTCTATGGTTGATTAACAGACACCTTCCTTTCCCCTTCCAGGTGTAGATAAAGCTTCCTTCTTAAGGCCATCCACTTTTTTGTCAGCATCCTGATGTGTTGTGCAGAGCAACATAAAATACTCTTGCATTGCAATTGACCAAGCTCTCTCTCGTATTTCTTTTCTTTGCAAGTCTGATGGCCCAGATGAGACGATTTCTGGATAGAAGCTTTGGCTGGCCATGCATGGCCATTTTTAGAGGTTGCAGAGCTGATAACTAGCAAGATAGGGGAGTGTGCATCCTCAATTAACTGCACTCATCTGCTGAGGAGTGGCTTATTAAATCAGAATTATGTGTGATTTTCCAGCTTGTTCTTACTTTCAATCCCTTAACTTCCAATTTTAGAGCGATACCTTAAATTGCTTACTCGTGATAATGCAATTTAATGCCTATATGTTTACATTCCTCAGAGTGTGAAAAGAATGTAGAACAGTACACACTAATTAATTGATTTTAAGTTAATTTGGATGGTCAGAATCACTCTGTGAGCTTTCTTGGGCCTTCTTCCTCTTCTTCCTCTGACTTTGAGGTTTATTAAGGACTATGAAGTCCTAGCCCTGACATGATTTTGTTAGTAACACTTTTATTAGTATTATATTACAGGTATAAATATATGTTAAAATAAAATAAGTGAGATACTTCATTCTCTCATTTACTTAGTGTCTAGGCTGGCAAATGACATTTTTTCTTTTTTTTTGACATGAGTTTCTTATGTAAAAAGAAAATGATACTGTAGTCAGATATGCAGCATTGTTTATATTCTTTTACTGTAATGGCTATTTAGACAGCATTCTCAGTAACCACTCTGCATGCTTGTAAAGATTAGTGAGTAATATAGTTCATGGGAAATTTTATGAGCTGAAGTAGATAAGACTTTTAGATGTTTGTCTTCTGGATGTCTGCTTTAACCTCTAAAGTATACAGTGTACATCACAGCTTCATTGTTTTTCCCTTTTATTCTTATTGTACTTGGTTTTGTGTCACAGAAAAGAACCTTTTCTTTTTGCTTGTATTTATCTTTTCCTTCCCCCAGGCCCCATCTCCATTCAGCACTGTCCACTTGACATTTTCCAATGTCTTTAACTGTGGAGGCAGCATCCTTGTTATGTTGCTATATTATTTATGCTCTTTTTACAGTTAAGAATATGTTGAAGTTTTGTTGGCCATTTTCATTACTTAGTTATTCAGCTGATAGGTAAAAATACTTCTTCATAGGTGCATAACATTTTTTTCTCTGTTCTCTTCTTGATTCTGTTTGTTGTTTTTCACTTGTTTTTTCTACCTTAGTCTTCAGCATACCATACTTGGGGAGGTTCTTTTTTCCCCTGGGTTTTTCCCTATTACTTCTTCTAAGCCTTTTTTTCCCCCCTTACATATCCCTTGCACTAGTTTCTCTTTGTTTTTAAGAGAGAGTATTTGGGCTGGTTTGGAGACCCTTCTGGAACTTTGACAAGTTCTTCATAACTTCAAGGGTTTAGACTGAGGTAGAGAGAGCAATAAAAGTGGAAGCAGAGACCCGAACTTACTATTCATGGAAGCATCTCTCTGAAGCTAGTGCTACATAGCAAGTTCAGTGTTTGCTCTATTTCTTGTGAGCTTAATCCATGACAGTTCAAATTCCTTAACTTAAAATGTCTGTAGCTTTCTGTTGGTTTCTTCTAATTGCTTGTGATAAGCAACAGTTTTTTTACTTCTTGTTTTACATATTTACTATTAGTGGTAAACAAAGTAGTGGTAAATGCAGAGAGTAAATATTAAAATATTTATTTCAGTCAAACGTCTGTATTTAGCAACTTGGAATTCAGAGAAACAGTGATGTGGTAATATTATCGTCTTGTCATCACAAATTCTGCTGGGAAGATTCCACATTAGATAATGTTATGTGAAACTGAATCCTCCTCCCTCTTGTTTTTCACTCAGGAATGTTTCGATATTGTGATTGTGGAAACATGAGTCAATTTTTTTTTTTCTTAAACTAAGTTACTCATACTGCTTGAAGGAACTACATAGCCTCTAGCTCAGGAAAAGACAAAAAAATAAAAAAGGGAATTATCATTAGCTTCATGAAAAATTCCCAGACTCATAACAAAGCTTGAAAGAAAGTATAAATAAAGACAGACAAAAAGGTATAAAACTCAGCGTGAAATTACTGTGTACTAAAGGTAGATTGTGTATGACTAAGGTGTTAACCTCACATGTTATGTCCCAACTAATTTTGTAGGTAAAGAGACTAAAGTAAATCTTATATTTGTGGGATTCAGTAAAGCATTTTATAGCATTAGATAAGGATAGTGTTTTCATTAAACTGAAGGAGAAAGGGATTTGTGTAAGAAATATAGGGTGGGAAAGGAAAAGAAAAATAATCAGCAGTATTAAAAGTCAAACTAGGAGAAAGATTATTAAGTACAGTTCTTCCAGTTTTAGAATCAACCTTCTAAGTTATTTTAGTTAAAGATGTTTGCACAAGAAGTCAGAAAATGTTCATGAGAGGCATCATTGATACACAGGAAGGTCAAGATAGGCAGGAAGACTTGGGTGATAGAGAGGGCTGACGTGTTAGAAATGCAATGAGACTAGACTTTCCAGTCTAAAATGTAAGATTAATAGCATAAGCACTAGTAGTACTAACTCTGTTGTCACCTGAGGGTTATTCAGTTGGAAATCACAGAGCAGAAGCATTGTATTATTAAGTATTTGCAAGATAAACTGAGAAGAACTAATGTTGTTGAATTAGTGGAGAGGCAAATGTGATTTTTAAGATGCGTTGAGCAAGATATTTCTGGTATAGATACATAAATATTGCTCTTATACAGAATACTGTTAGACTTTTGTATGGTATATTGTCTACCATTCTTGGCTTTTTTAAGAACAGGAGTGAGTATGGAGAAGGGCTGGAAGGATTATCAAGACTCTGGGTAGCCTTTTATACAGAAGAGTTCTAAAATACTTTAACTTGTTCCCTTTCAAAACAAAGGCTGATAGGGAGTAGGAAAGCTCACCTTGGAGGGTAAACAACAAAAAAATAAATAAGCTATATAAGTTACAGGACAATATTGACACAAAACAAAATAACGTATGTAAAAGTATAGCCAAGCTGAACATTAAGAGATTCCTAAGTATCAACTCAGCTTCTAGATCATCCTCCCAGCAGAAGCAAGTAATCTCATTTGTTTTCTAATAGACTTTAACAGATAAAGAGGATTACATTATGCAGTTGCCTGCAACTCACGGATCTTGGCTGCTTAATGCAGGATTTTCTTGCATTCTTGCATTTGAAATAGAGAAGTTTTGGGGTTTCTATGTCTTAAAGTGGGAAGCATCTTTGCTATGTTTTATGACTATTTTTTTTAAATGAACGGATGCTTTTGAATCTCTTTCTGTAATATATTTCCATCACATGGTTATTCTTTACAATTCTTACATAGTCAGTTAAACATTCTTTTGCTTAGAGATTTTCTACAACTAGGTCAAAATTGGTTTCATAAATGACCATAGCAAATATTAAATAGAGAAAAAATACAGAATCATTCAGAATTAATTAAATTCATTTAAAGTTTTTGAAGATTTGGCTTATAATTTAATACCATCTTTTGAATGAAGAATAGTCTGGGACAAGTATACATGATTTTTCTTTTTTCAGTTCTCATTTATGTAGCTGGGAGGAGGTCAGCATTCAAATAAGGGATGTCTGTGGCTAAAACTGATACACAGTGTGTGCCTTGATCCCCTTACATTAAGAATGTCTTGCTCACTTTACATTCAGAATGTTTTTGGAGGGTGTGAAAGTAATATATAAGAGAACAGACAGACTGATTCATCGTAGAATCATAGAACAATTTAGGTTTGAAGGGATCTCAGAGATCATCTTGTTCCAACGCCTTGCCATGGGCAGGAACACCTTCCGCTAGACCAGATTGCTCCACCCAACCTGGCCTTGAACTTCCAGGGGTGGGCATCCACAACTTCTCTGGGCAACCTGTTCCAGTGCCTCACAAAACTCACAGTAAAGAATTTCCCACTTACATCCAGCTTCTCACCCACCAGCACCCCCAAGTCCTTCTCGGCAGAGCTACTTTCAATCTGTTCATTCCCCAGCCTGTGTTGATACTGGCCCTTGCCCCGATCCAGGTGCAGCACTTTTCACCGGGTCTTGTTAAACCTCATGAGATTCCCATGGGCCCATTTCTCGAGCTTGTCCAAGTCCCTCTGGATGGCATCCCATCCCTCAGGTGTGACAGCCTCCCCACTCAGCTTGGTGTCATGTGCAAATTTGCTGAAGGTGAACTGGATCCCTTTGTCTATGTTATTAATGTAGATATTAAATAACACCAGTCCCAACACAGATCCCTGAGGGACACCACTTGTCACTGATGTCCATCAGGACTGAGACACTAATTGCTACATTCTGGATGCAACTGTCCAAACACTTACCCATCTAACAGTCCATTAATCAAGTCCAGCTCTTTCCAGTTTAGAGAGAGGGATGTTGTGCAGGACTGTGTCAAAGGTTCTACAGAAGTCCAGATAAATGACATCTGTAGGCTTTTCCTTTGTCACTCCATTGTAGAAAGCCATTAGGTTGGTCAGGCAGGACTTGCCCTTAGTGAAGCCGTGCTGGCTGTCCCAAATGACCTCCCTGTCCTCCCTGGGCCTTAGCACAGCTTCTAGGAGGATCTGTCCCATGACCTTCCCAGGCACAGAGGTGAGGCTGACACACATGTTGTTCCCAGGGTCCTCCTTTCTACCCTTCTTTAAGATAGGTACAATGTTTGCCTTTACCAGTCATTTGGGACTTCATCTGACGGCAATTACTTTTCAAATATCATGGAGAGTGGCTTGGCAACTAAATCCACTAATTCCCCTCAGGACTCTGTGTTGCAGCCCGTCAGGTCCCAGGGACTTGTTTATATTCAGGTTCTTCAAGTCGTCATGAACCTGGTGTGGGAAGAGAGGTTGCCATTGAAGACTGGCAAAAAAAGTTGTCCAGTATATCAACCTTCTCCTAATCTGTTGTTATCAGCATTGTTTTTCAGCAGGGAACACATTCTTTGACCTTCCTTTTCTGCTTAAAAAACTTGTAAATGTCCTTCTTGTTATTCTTTACATCCCTTGTCAGGTTCAGTTCCAGCTTCACCTTGGCCTTCCTCACGCCATCCCTACACAACTGTACTTCCATCTATATACTCTTCCCAGGTTACCTGTCCTTGTTCCCATGCCTGTGCATTTGCTTCTTTCCCTTTAGTTTGACCAGCAGTTCCTTACTCAGCCATGCTGGTCTCTTGTTTTCCCTGACCAATTTCTTGCTCCTGGGAATTACTAGCTTTTGTGCTCTATGGAAGGCTTCATTGAAGATCTGCCAGCTCTGTTCTGCTTTCTTGTCCCTGAGGGCAGTCTCCCAGGGGGCCCTATTGACTATCTCCTTGAAGAGCTGAAAGTTTGCTTTCCTAAGGTTCAGGAGCCTAATTTTACTCTTTACCTGACCCATATCCCTCAGAAATGGAACTCCACCAAGGCATGATCACAGTATCCCAGGCTGCCTCCAGTGTTATGTTCCTGATTAGCTTGCTTGCATCGGTGACCAACAGATCCAGTATCACATCCTCTCTGGTAGACCTGTCTATTACCTGGCTCAGGAATCATAGAGTAGAATCATCAAGGTTGGAAGAAACCTTTAAGATCATCAAGTACAACTATCAGTGCAGCACTATCACTGCAACACCAACACCACTAAAGCACAACATCCAGCGCCAGATCCATTTGCCTCTTAAACAGCTCCAGGGATGGTGACTCCGCCACCTTGCTGGGCAACCTATTCCAATGCCTCACCACCCTGATCATGAAATTTTTTTTCCAGTATCCAATCCGTATCTCCCCTGTCTCAGCTTAAAGCCATCCTCTTTTCAAGACCAAGCGAACCCAGCTGCCTTGGCTGTTCCTTGTAAGACACATTTTCTAGACCTTTCATGAGCCTTGTTGTGCTTCACTGGACATGGTCCAGCATCTCAAAGTGAGGCTCACCTAAACTGAACACAGTACTTGGAGTATGGCCTCACCAGTGCTGAGTACAAGGGGGTTCCCTTGTCCTGCTGGCTGCACTATTCTTGATACAGGCCAAGATGCCATTGGCCTTCTTGGCCACCTGGACATACTGCTGGCTCATATTCAGCCAGCTGTCTACCAGCACCCCCAAGCCCCTTTCTCCTGAACAGCTCCTTCCCTAGCCTGTAGTACTTCATGGGGTTGATGTGACCCAAGTGCAGGACTCATCACTTTGCCTTATTGAACCTCATGCAGTCATCCTTAGCCCATTGATTGTCTGTCCAGGTCTCTCTGCAGAGCCTTCCTATCCTTGAGCAGATCAACACCCACACCCGACTTAGTGTCACTGGCAAATTTACTGCACGCAATCCCTGCATCCAGATCATCAGTAAAGAGGTTAAACAGGACCAGCCCCAAAAATGAGCCTTGGGGAGCACCACTAGCAACTGGCTGCCAACTGGATTTAGCTCCATTCACCACAACTCTCTGGGCCCAGCCATCCTGCCAGGCATTAACCATCGAAGAATCCACCCATCCAAGCTGCAAGCAGTCAGTTTTTCTAGGAGGATGGTGGGGGAAATAGTGTCAAAGTGTTCTCTACCTGGACTTCAGTGTTACTGAAGTCCAGGTAGACAACATCCACAGCCTTTCTCTCATCTACTAAGTGAGTCACTTTGTCGTAGAAGGAGATCAGACTGGTCAAGCAGGGCTTTCCTTTTGTAAATCCATTTTGGCTGGGCTTGATCCTCTGGTTGTCCTGCATGTGCCATGCAATGGCACTCTGGATGATAACCTCACCTGGAACCGAGGTCAGGCTGACAGGCCCATTGTTCCCCAGATCATCCTTCCAATCCTTCCTGTAGATGGATGTTACATTTGCTAATTTCCAGTCAGCTGGAATTTCATCAGTTGACCAGGACTGCTTTTAGATTTTTGAGAGTGGTTTGGCAAGTTCTTTCACCAGTTCCCTCATTACTCTGGGGTAGATCCCATCTGGGCCCATAGACTTCTGAGTGTTTAATTGGCCCAGTAGGTCACTAACCATCTCCTGGTTTATGGGGACTTCACTCAGCTCCCCATCATCAAGTTCCAGCATTGGGCCCTGGGTATTCTGAGGACAGCTAGTCATGATATTAAAGACTGAGGCAAAAAACACATTAAGTATCTGTCTTTTCATCATCCCGTCACTACCCTCTGCATTTAACAAATGATGAAGACCCTCCTTTTGCTGCCAGTTGTCACTATAGGACACCTAAGGACCACTCTCACACCTGCTTGAGCAGAAAGAGAAGAAGAAGAAACTTTATTTTGAGATTCTTATATTTGTAGATTTCTCAGTTCCACAAGGGATTAGAGGGACATTGTCACCTCTTCTTTCATTCAGTGGACAAAAGAAATGCTCGTCAAACTTTCCCTTACCACAATGGAATGAAAAGCAGAAAGGACAGTTAAATAAACATTGTCTATTATTTACATGAAAACCGTGTGAAAATTATGTGACTCCAAGGTTATAACAGAAGGCTAGCAAAAAACAGGACAACAGCCAATCTATTCATAGAAACATTTTTTGTTGTCTTGAACTATAGCGGCCAAATCAAGTTCTAGTTGGGCTTTGGCCCTTCTAATCTTCTCACTGCATGACCTTTGTGACATCCTTACAGTCCTCCCAAGTTACCTCCCTCTAGAGGTTATAGACACTCCCTCTAGAGATTATAGGTTCTCTTTTTCACCCTAAGTTCTCTATTTAACCGGGCTGGTTAAGAATTTGTCCTCCATGCAGTCCAGGAATCTCCTGGATTGCCTACAGCTCACCCTGCTACTTTCCCAGCAGATGTCAGGGTGGTTGAAGTCCCCCAGCAGGATGAGAGCCTGCAAGTGCAATCCTTTCTGGAACTGGATCAACAAGTCTTCATCTATAGGTTCCGCTTGATCAGACAGCCTAGCCTATAGCAGACACAGTTCAAGAATAATGGGCTGTAGTTCTCAGAAGGAGTACTTGGAAAAGAGAGCCTCTTTGTTCCCAGGTGTTGTTGTGGATCTGGTGAAAGAACCAGAAGGTTCACTGTGTGAAGACAAAAGTGACTATACTGGATGTTTCCTTCTTCAAAACATAGAACTCACATCTGTAAGAAATGCACGTGGCTAATGGACTGCTTCAGAAAATAGGACATAGCCAGGGAACAGCTGCACTAAGCAACTTGCTCCCCTAGAGAAATTTCAAATGTAACGGAGAAAAAGTTGTTCGCAGCAAATGCTGTTTCCTACTCCCCTGCATAGTCTGTGGCTCTCTATCCCTCCACTCACAAAGCTTACAGCATTTTCCTGATTAAACAGTGCCAGCAGGGCTGCCAGCTTGATTGACTTCCCGTGGAAAAGGAGCCAGATAGAAAAAGTGCAGAGAATGACCCTTTCAGCACAGAGCTGGCATCTGAAGAATGACTTTCCCATACTGTGTTGTAGCTCATATTTTAGTGCCCTTTGTCCTGGCCACTAAAATATGGTCCCAGTTCCTCTTCACTTTGCATTATGAAATGGGAATAGAGTAATACTTCCTATAACACTTGTCTAGGGGGGAAGTAATTTGGTTTATTTGTTCTTTTTTACTTCATTGACCATTAGAATTTAGAGAAAATCTCACTGACTTTTTAACATAAGGCTAAATCTAAATAAACTTCTTGGTTTCTGTGAGCTACATCTTGCTTTTTTTCACATTTTAAGAAGAAAGTAACAATATTTATCAAAAACATTTATACCATTGAGGAATCCAGAGAAATGCAGGAAATGCAGTATGAACACATAACGTATGTACTAATACTTTATTTGTCTTTGTGTGTGTGGATTTGATGGCCAAAAAGGAAGAGGCCCCAAGGGCTCCTTAGTATGCAATTAATATTTTGGCTGGAAAAGCAGCAGATTGTTTCAGTATGCTTACATGTTATGACATCATATTCCAGTAAAATTATAATGAACAGAATTTTTGTTTGTCTCTGTGGCAAACCAAAATGAGTTTTCTAATTGTCAACAGACCTTGGTGATTTATTTAATTATAGTGGCGCCCACTCACACCAACTTAGTTAAAGTCTGTCAGTATTTCTGTTATGAACCCCTATTTTTAGGGGTTTATAACTAGTTGTAAATATTTACTCATTGCTGAAACTTGACATTCAAGGTCACAGTCATAGAGCAAATATCCTTTTTCAGGTTGACTATTCTAGTGGTATTAGCTAAAAAGTAGATTTGTGATGCTGAGAACTTAGAGGGAATAAAGGGAACCTGCTTTCCAGACCTCTTATTTGAAGGATCTTCTTAAGAATCTCAAATGTCTAGAAGAGCCAGACGAAAATGAGCTTGTTTGTATAGGTTATATGTGACTGTGTATTATCTGTTATCACACTGCATTTTCTTCCACTTGAATGTATCATTTCACATGCCCTTTTGTTGTCTTCTAGTCTTACAATCTTCTGTCATTTGGCTGTGTTGGTCAGCTTATGTTCTGAGGAGTGTGCCAGTATCACCTGAAAATCTCTTTTACATAAGAGTTTTCTACAGGGAAAATCCTAATATTTGTAGCTACCATGTAGAATGCAGGGAGATGTATATTTTTCAAATGAAGATAATTTAAAAACTTTTAGAGACTTATTAGAGACCTAATGAGTCCATATGTGAGGTGTTATTGTTCGAAATCCTGAATGTTTCAGTTCTGTGGCGGAACAGAGTGACAGAGGACTGAGGAGTGTAGAGCTGACGTGCAGATGTACTTGTGATGGAAAATACTGTGCTGATATGTTATTGCATAATAATAATCCTAGCAAATTCTATATAAATATTCCAAAGGTTTCTAATGCTTTCAGCCCTTTCTAATAATAATATGTGGTATACTGGAAAGGTTTGTTAATGACCAGTGGCAGATACATCATTTTACCTTTGCATGGGCTTGTTCTTTACATAGGTGTACATCTTCAGGATGCAGAATCATTCATTATTAAAACTCAGTTTAATTGTCACACTGTACCTTCAGACTGTAATACTATGATTACCTTTGAGGCTTTTGTTAATACAATCTCTGTCCTCACCACTGAAAAGAGGAGGATGTTGTTTCCTTTGACATGCTCCTTGTTGTAGAGAAGCCAATATCCTCAAAGATTTAGTTCATTTTCTGAGGATTTCAGGTGTTCCTTTGCACTTTCCTGGCAATGCTTATGTTATCAGTGCTCTGTTACAGCTCCGCTTGAGGCCAAGGAGAGCAAGAGAAATTTAATCAAAACCATGTAAAAGCCTAATCATTCTGGCAATGCCAAAGAGCTGCATGAGGCTCTAGAGCCACAGGCTGAATATCATTTTTCCTTATTATCACATAAATAGCTCCCTAAACACTCTTTAAAAGAAAAGGTGGGGAGGGTAGAGGGAAAAAGAGAAGGCCTGTTGTGGGATTTGAGTTTATAGAGTGGATTAAGTTCATGTGCTTTTCTCCTTTGCATGCAGTGGAGAGAAAGGTAGGTCTAGGAACTCACTGGGAAACAGGAACTTCTGATGGATATTGTATTTTCCCTAAAATTTAGGTAGTTGCTAACAGCACTACCACGTTTCTTCCTATTTAAAGAGGATTATGAAGTAATGAGGTGGGACATGCTATCAAGATGCCTATGGCTTTTGCATGACACAGCTTGTCTTGTGCTAAGCAGCAGCCAACACATGCAGCCATTTCCAGTTCTACATCTTCTGGGATGGTGGGAAGATTCCTGGGAACTCTCTAGGGAACTGTTGCTGCGAGGAAAAGATAACTACAGGAGGCTGTGGCTTCTAGGAAGCTCTATCAGCTGCCAATAGGCTCTGTCAGCTACTCCTGGTCTGAGTACCACCTGCACTGAGCTTTCCTTCCAGTTATCTCCTGATTAGAGAGGGTCAAGCACCCTCTCTGCAGGTACTGGGGAAAAGCACATGTAAGTGCAGGGCCTAGAGCACCGCTCCCAGAGACAGCCAGCAGACACAGCAGATTGCACAGCAGTGGATGCAGAAGGGAGTTGGAAACTCTGCTGAGGATGGGGTGTGTGCTCAGCAGTGCTGGTGATGCACCACCTGGCATAGTTCCTAGCACCATCTGGAGCAGCTCTCCTGGTGCATCAGAGACCTTGAGTCAGAGCTGGCTCCAGAGCTCTAGCTAGGCTGTAGAGATAGTGGTCTTGTCTGCAGGAGGTGTGCGCTGTCAGAGGATTTGTGTAACCAAGTAAAGATGATGCAGGAAGATGTCAGCAAACTGTACTGACATCATTAGAGCAAACGAGTAAGAGATCAACTGGATCTTCTCTAAGATCCGGCAAGTACAAGAGCATGAATTCCCAGCCATACCAAAGGAGGAACAGGGAGAGTCAGTGCTGACTGGGCTGGGAAACTGGGAGGGAGTCCTGTGATGGCAAAGGCTGGAAGCTGGTAATTTTTGGCATTGGGAGGATGACTTGTGCTCCATCTGTATATCTGCAACAATTTCAGTGCCAAGTGTTTGAATTCCATTAGGCAGGTAGGAACTTTGTAATAGCTTTCCAGAAAGTGTGGTCCAGCACTGGAACAGGTCATCCAGAGATGTTATGGAATCTTCATCCTTGGAGACCTCCATGATACCTTGGACAATGCCTGAACAAGACAGTGTAACTTCAGATCTTGACCATATTCCAGGTGCTGCAATGGACCGGATAACCTCCAGAAGCCTTTCCAGCAGGAGTTATTATATAATTTTATGAAGATGTTGCATAAGCAAATGCATTTCCAGACCTTAATAATTTTCTGTAAGTGTGTTAAACTGTAAACAAGAAAGCAAAGTAAATACCCACTTTTTACATGTTGTAAAGGCAACTTAGCTCACTCCTCAAAGACCCTATAGCCTGAGGCACGTTTGAGCCAGTGTTATGTTTGGCTCTTTCCATATAAATGTATTTTTAGAATTAGGCACAAAGTTCAGGGACGCTGAGGCCAGAGTACTTATTCACACTTGTTTGGGTTTGAAGTGTGCTGCTCTCTGGTAAACTTTTTATTTTGTTTTACAGTTGAAACAACTGGGTTACAATTATTAATGAAAATTCAGAATGTCTTAATCCAAAAAAGTTGCCATCCATGTTCACAGATGAAAGTGCAGAGAGCACACTTTAAAAAGCATCTTTTAAGAGGAATAAGGAAAATGTAGTACTTTGTTTGAATGAATCTAGTACTTTAAGTAAATCTAGTTTTGTTGTGATGGACCTTGCTTTTGTCCATGCTTTTGCAATCCTGGAATCCTGGGCTTTTTTACATTGCTGTAAAATATGGACAAAAAAAAGTGAAGATCCATTTCTGCTAGGTATGTTCTCTGTTATCTGACTTTTGATGACCCTCAGAGCTGAGCTATGATGACAGGTTTCATATGAGCAACCTCACAAGCCTTGCTCCATGCCACTTGTCTGTGGGACAGGAGTTGTCTCCCAGGCAGGGCTTCCACTGGAGTTTTTTATTCTCCTTAGGTTTCATCTTCTCAAGACTCAAACCAAGAAGAGAGCAGAGCTGGGCTCTGATAAATAATAGAGCTCATTGCAGAGCTCCACATGTGTAGGTGAAGAGCTGGTTTGCACATAGGAGCTGCTGTCAGAGTTACCGACTGCCTTGCTGAGGAACAGCCCATTCATTTGGGTGCTGGGTCTTATTCTGGGAGAAAAGATAATGTTTTATTCCCAAATACTACTCTATTTTACATAAAATGGATGAGTAAAATTCCTAACTTGCTTTCTTTTCATTACTTCCTTCCAGGTATCACTGCCCAGTGCCTAAAATTTTCTATGTCCAGTTAACTGTTGGCAACAGTGAATTTTTTGGTGAAGGAAAGACTCGTCAAGCTGCTAGACATAATGCTGCAATGAAGGCCCTTCAAGCTCTTCAGAATGAGCCTATTCCAGAAAAATTACCTCAGGTTTGTTCTTCTGGAAACTTTTTTCTTTTAAATAATTTGCTTTCTTGCTGCTATGTCTTTAAGTGGTATATATTGCTGCTTAAAAATTAAAACGTTGTGTCATGTTTTAAAAAATATTGAACAGAAAAATTATTCTCAGAATAGTCTTTCTAAATTGAAAAGAAAAATATATTAACATTTCCTAGTCAAAGAAACCAAGTACTTGCAAGACCTCTGTGAGCAGCTGAAGACCACTTGGGATACTGTAGGTCCTCAATAGCAGGTGTGTGTTGGTAGGAGACTAAACTGAATCCTCAGTCAAGTAAAATTCTGTGGCTTGGTTATGCTGAGGTTTAAGGGGCACTGGTTGCAGGTTAGTCATGAAAAACATCTCTGTCACTTCATGGGTTAGAGCTGTTGGTGCCTGGAGATGGCTGGAGGTAACACTTTGCTGAGATTGTGATGGAAGGAGTACAAAGTGTTGCACTGTGTGGACCTGAGCGTAGCTCTCCAGAGAACTGGAGGCTGGTTGAACTAGAGTTTAAGGGCTTTAATGGTGCCAAGGTTCAGGGTCCTCCCTGCTGCTGGCCATGGGAAGTGCACACCCTGGTGGGATGTGCTCTCACCATGGGACATGGTCCATCTTAGTAAAACTGTATTTCCTTCAGCAAAACTGACCAGCTTGGTTATCTGTGGAAGATGATTGATTCATCACTCCTCAAACACGGGGCGTGGATCAGAGCCAGTACACATCATATTCTGGCTGGCCTCAATTACATTATGAGGTTGAGCTTCTTTCTTCCCCAGTCACTGACACTGTGCTCCCAAGGCAGCAAGGACAGACCTGCTGTTCCATCTAGGAATCCCGCTAGTAACTCAGTGTACTTGACTGGAATGGGATCTGTGGAATATAGCATGGTAGTTACTTACATAGGTCTACCTTTTGGCCTTCACGGCCGTCCTTAGTGCAGCCTTCTGCATATTCTTCTTCCATTTCAAGCAATCCTTTTTTCCTTTTATTAGAGAAAACTTAGTTAAGGATAAAATCTTTTATCCATGTTAAACCACTGAAAAGGAGTATTGCCATCTTAATACTTGATTGCACAAATGTGTAGAAGAGCATAAGGTGAGCAGAAGCAAGAAGCAATCAGCCAACAGGGCAGGGCTGCTGGTGAAGGTGAACCTGCTTTCACAAAAGAGCTATTGTGTGTCTGCCAAAGCACCTCTGCTGTCTCATAGATGTGAGGCTAAGAAAGGCCTACAATTAAAGTGTCAGTTGTGGGAATGAGGATCAAATTTAAATCAAAGTGCCTGAGACACTCCTGAACATATTTTATCTTCCTTAGGGGAGACATAATGACTAAGGCTTGAAACTTTATTGCTCAGTACTAGAGTCTAAGCCTTGATCCTCCCTTTTCTCCACTCGCAGTTAGGTTCTCTACTATGTTTGGTGGAAAAATATGCAGGGAGTTAAATTGTGAGGGCAGAAGGGACAATGAGGGATTTTCTGGACAGCTGTGTTTGTATTAATCATGAAATTTTAAACTGTAATTTCTAGTTTAGACTATACACATCTGGTTAAACTAGAGTAGAGCTAGAAAACCTAAAAATTCTTGACTTGAGAGCTTGCTGACAGTCCAGTGGGCATTTTATTATTTTATGTAAATTATGCCAGTGTTTGGTTATTCTCCATTTCAAAGATAACTTGCAAGGTATTTCTTTTAGAATTCCCTTAGCTTCATTTTCTATTTAATTGGTATTTTCTTATCTTTGCTAAATATAACCAACAGATATCAAAAATCTCTCCCACATATACATTTAAAGGTTATTCTTAAGTATTTTTGAATCTTTTTATAGAACTGATTGTTTTCATAGTGTCTCAGTGCAAAGTTGTTTTTTCTAATCAGTAGTTTATTCTTTTGGTCTTTTTTGGTCAGCTTTTTAGATTATCAGTGTCCTTTATAAACCACAAACTTAACTGAATACAATACCAAGTAATATTCTCACTAAGGTTTTTCACAAAACAGTAGTACCCCATTTTTTATATCTCCAATTTCTTTTTTTACTTTTAAATATTTTCCTTTTAACTCTGCTGATCTTTCTCAGTGAACCTAATCAGTGCTTTGCCTGTCCTGTGAGTAATGACCTACATTCTTGATTTCAGTGATATATTTCATTATATGAAATGAGCCAGAGGGCCTACATAATGTCATTGTAACTACCCTTGTTATTGTTTTGCACAGCACTCTTTTTTTTTTCTGGAGGGTCTATAAACTTTATAACTTTTTTTGTTTTATATTTAGCTCCAGATCCATATCAGGTACATAAATGGCTTTTTTTAGACTCAAAATTCTGCAACAATTTCATGAAACAAAATGTGTTCCATGTCTGCATGCTGTAGCTGAGTGCTGGATTTTTGGCCCTGTGTTATGTTAAAGATTAATATATTAAGAGTTTTAAAATGCTGGATAAAAGATTGATCAATTTCATTTTAATGTGAAGAACCTAATGCTTTTTAAATGTTGTTTTATAGCTGTGGTATCTGGATTTTGTAGCTATGCTGGTGGCTGAAGATTTAGATCAGACTTTCTTATGTAAGATGGGAGCTCTGCAGGAATCCACCTAATTCAGCCCAAGTGTCTTTGATGTTTACCTCCACTAATAAAAAATTAGGAGCCTGGCCAAGGTTACATGGTTGTTGAGAGATCCCAGTTTGAAGTATTTCAGAGCTTTGCAGTTGGAAAGTAGCTGGAAGTGAAGCCTCTGAGAACTAAGGAAATGTGGTCTGGGGTAAAAACACCAAAGGCAGTGGTTGCAAAAGGCAATAAGTCTGACTGCTCCCTGTGCTGACGGTTGCCTGAGAGAATTTAGATTTACCTGAAGAGTAAAGCAAAGCTGAATTTTAGGCAGAATAGTGTTTCATGTGCCTTTTGGTTTTTTATCTCTTTGCCTCTCTGTTTGTTATGTTCCTATGGATAAATAAATAATGTTCTGTGTTGAGCAAGCTGTTCTCTGTCACTACCTTTTCACACTGGTCATAACTCCCAGAGGGAAGTTGATGGAGGGGCCATTAACCAGCTGGACCTGCTGAGGACACCTGTAACCTGGTGACCCAGTCAAAGTGCGGGGGTGATTGACTGAATTTCTTCTGAGAGGAGTACAATCTTCTGTACTTTCCAAGAAGTACAGATTTCTTCCTTGCTTGGAAGGGCTACCCACAGAGAGACTGAGAAACAGGTCAAAGGATCTGTTTGATCCTCATGTTTGACACAACAAGTGTGTACTGAGACAATCGTTATCCATGTCATTAATAAGACTAACATCTATAGACGTTATTTTGCCATCTATAATTAATTTATAAATTACTCTGTGTGTTCCTTCGTTATAAAACATAAGTGCAATGTATATGGCTTCAGTCAGCAGGTGTCTGACAAAGGGGTGCTGAGATGGATGTACAAATGCTGATTTGCAGCCTGACAGGAGAATTCAAAAGTCTTTGAGAAACTGGGGGAGAAGGATATTATATTTTGCTGATCTTCTAAGAATTGTAGTATGATTATGTATGCATCATTTTCAGAATGGAGAAACAGGAAAAGAATCAGAAGAAGATAAAGATGCAAACAAATCTGAGATCAGCGTAGTGTTTGAAATTGCTTTGAAGCGCAATATACCTGTCAGTTTTGAGGTATGTGTTACATTTTTCTGTGCTACGTGTTTATCTTGGTAAGAAAGCATTAAAAAAAGAGGTACCACTAAAACTCAACACAGTTAATATTCATGTATGATAAATATGACTTTCATATTCATGGAAATTATTAAAAAAAAATTGTCAATGTATCAGAGTCTAAGAGAATGATTTTTTATTGTTAAAATAGATGCTCTCTGAGAACTTTTAGAGATCAAATATTTGGTTGCAAACATTTGGAAGGGAGAAAGACAGTTGAACCATCTTCTGTATAGGGCTGTGGGATTAGAATCCGCAACCACACTCAATCTGACTTGAAATAATCTTCAAAAGAGTTAGCCAAAGTCTTTGCTTTAACTGGAGGCATTCATATGCTAGAATATGAATATGAAACATTTTGCCTCCAATGTGCTGTTTCCAGAAAGTTGTGAGTACCTTCCACTCTGATTCTGTTTCACTTACCTATTTCTACTTAAGCTTTCACGAGTTTTTTTTGTTTGTTTCATATGATTTTATCTATGAACCTACTTCTGACACCTTTGTTTACCTGAAGTAATAAAGAGCATTTGGAATAGTTCCAGTGCGATCAGTGAAGTAACTATGGGAGAATGAGTGATACTAACAGGAATTTTTTTCCAATGAGAAAGTTCATACAAAACCTTGTTGTAAAAATCTAACATTGTTGTGGTAGGAAGCACCAGATTTTCAAGCTGGGTTTTTTTCTTCTTCTTTTTTCTTTTTTTTTTTTTTTTAATGCAGAAAATTCTAATGTAAGTGGTCTTTTATTATTTTATTTTTATGAATTCTGTTTTACATTTGAACTGAACCTGCATGAAAAACATGGATAGTGCTTATACTGGTGATGGTTATTTTCTCCAGTGCTTTTTCCTTTTAAAGTATAGGCATGTATTTGCATGTGAAAAGAATCAAAACCCTTAAGCTGTGGCATGCCTTACAGTGTGCTGTATGCAGCTTACTGACGTGTTTGGCCCATGTCCCTGAATTGGCCAACGTCAAATAAACTATTTTGACCTTCTTAGAAATCTGAGAAATCTCTCAGAAGGTAGGTAAGAAAGACAAAGAATATTGTTTATGACTAAGAGATTCCTTGGTATAAGAAAGGCATATATGCTTCATATATCTGGTCTATGTGATATGGACTAATTAGAATGTTAAGAGAATGTAAAATCTAGAGGATAAACCTGGGGTGTTGGGGGTGTTGGTGTATCAGTTTGCCACTGCATGCCAATAACCTAACTCTTAGCTAAGATCAGACATAATGGAAAAACGCATGCTTGTGTTTCAAAAAGGAAGCTCATAGTTACTGTTTCAGTTTTCAAACATTGTTTTCTACCTTAAACATTTGAAAATATTTGGAATAGTTCCATACAAATCAGTGCACTAAAATGTAAGGAGATGTATGGTCACTGGTCACAGAGGAGCTTCGAAATTGTAAAGAAAAGAAGGATAGTGCTTTGTCTTCCTCACTCCTGTGTGAGCTTAGTTAAGGGGGAGCATTTGGTAAGGAGAGAGTGAAGGCAGAGATACTTTGTACAGGAAAAACCTAATCTGTCACTTGCCAAAGAATGTTAGCAACTTTGAATAAAGACAGTTTCTTGCTCTCCTGACAGGTTTTGTGTTATTTCCTACCTTTAAATCTAAGTATATGTGACATTCTCAAATAGAGTTTTGATTGAACTTGGTTCTGGCTTACTTTTCAGTAAAACTGCTAAGCAATTATGGATAATCCCTGGGATCTGATGTTTCTAATAGGGTTTTATTTACTAATGGTCTTGTGTTATTCCAGGCGTGCATCAAAGCTTTTTCTAGCTTTTATTTTGTGTGTGGTAGCTATAAAATGATCTGCCTTTTCTTCATCTGACAAAGCTTTAGCCAATGTTCCAACAGTGCTGGGTTATGCAACAAAGTAATGATCATAAGTGTATGTAAAGTTCTATGTAAACATGTCCTCAGAATTGCACAGTGGTGCAGGGGTGAAGAGCCCTGTTTCGTGTAATGTGGCTAGTCTTAATTGTCTAGGAACTTTAGGATGAGTTTTAAGTTTCTGTCTCTTAAGTTGTTAAATGAAAATATTCAATTCTAACAAAGAACATTTATTCTGTACTTGTCACTGGTGCATTCTTAGCTAACCTTGATTCATCAGCTTTTAAGTTAAAATGCAACTGCTCTAAGGCATTTGTAGGGTTCCCAATGAATAGTTTTTAAGGAGGAATACAAGAATGATTGCTGTAGGAATTTTAGAGTAGCTGTAGAATGGTCATTTCACTTCTTATTCCTGCCTTGACAGTAGGCTAAAATCTTGCTTTTTTTCATTTTTTCAGTATATATGGTTTTTATTCCTTATTTGTCAGTAAGGAATAGATGAGCCCAGAAGACACAACTGAAGTCAACAGCTTCAGATATTAAAACACATTGAGATGTTTCAGGTTGTCATTTTATTTTCAGTATTTTTCTTTGGATTGCAGTGTTATTTCTTTAGAATAGCAAATATAATGACATGGGGTTTTTTATACTCAGTATCAGAAGGCATAGAGTGCCTGAACAGGTGAATTTTCTGCCCCTCCATCCCTGTCCAGTGTCCTGGGAAGAGTTCTCATGTCCCAGTCTTATCACAGTGAGACAGAGATTCTGCATTTTGAACCAGGGACAGACCAAATTGCTGACTCTGGGAGAGTAGTTCTCAGCAGGAAGTTTCACTCCTATCTGGCTCCTGCTCTCCTCGCCTAGGAATTAAAGCTTTGGATGATTGACTACTGACTAACTCTCAGTTGGGTTTTGCAGAATAGTCACCCCTCTAACAGCAGTTTTACACTTCGACATTCAGACTCTTCCTGCCTTTGTTGTTTTGTTTTTTTTTTTTTTTTCCTGATGTGTCTGGCTGCACAAGCTCCTGGAAATATATTGATATTTTAAAAACTTATAAATAATTGTGTGTTCATAGATGCAGTTGACATGGGGTTTTTATCTCCTCTAGTTTTTGGTTTTTGTTTTTTTTTTAAAGTACATTTAATCTTGTCATAATCTTTTGAATTTTCTACCTGGCATCTCATTAATAATTACAGGAGTGTAACTCTTTCACTGTAATCATACTGCTGTCTTTCATTTGTCAGCATGATTCATTAAGTTGAGCCAAATTCATTCTTGATGTAACTTGACCTTAGATGTGTTTTGGCCCCATGTGTTTTCTCTTGCTGTAATTATTCTTTAAATCCATGGAACAGAAAAAGAAAAGTGTATTGAACTGTCACCCTTAATCAAATTCTCAGCTTTAAATTAGCCATGATTAGGTCTATAGGTCATATCTTTCAACTGAGGAAATAGTTTAATGTCCTAATGTGTATAGTGTTCTTAGATAGCAAAGGTTGAATTTCTTTTTATTGTTTTCTGTCCCAGGGCTCATAGCACAACTGTTTGAAGTCATATGGAATAAAAAGATCTAAAATCTGGGGTTAACCAAAAATGTTGTTAGGTAAATTTTTTTTTTGCTTAATTACCAAATTTGGATGTTTCGCTTGATCCAGATCCCATATGAATCCTGTGGGGTTCATTCCACTGACAACACAGACGTTTTTCCATTTACACACTAACAAAGATACAGTTTTTAATGTTTTCCAGTCAATTATTTACCTTGTGTCACATACTTAAAATTTAAAAGATGGGAAACACACCAGAATGCATTAGTTTTATATTAAGAAATACGTTTTTGTGTATATAAAAATATAATCTGGTTTGGTATTAACATTCTTTCTCTCATATATGTATATTTGTGTGCATTTACATAAATATGAGAAAACTTATATAAAACGAATATCCTAGGAACTTAGCAATTATATTTCTTAACCGAGTTATTTTGTCCCTTTTTCATCTGGTCAGTATAGACATTCTTGTATATTTTATTAATATGTTATATTGCATGTAAAGAAAAACACCTATATAATAGTATTAGTAGAACCACAGGAAGATTAAGGACCTCAATAAAGTTAATTTAGCTATGTTTTAGAGCAAGTATATTATAATACTTGGATAGCAAAGTACAGGGATGGTTTGAGATACTGTAAAATAGAGTAGGAAACGCTGCAGTGCAATGAAGGTGTTCAGCACGGATACGAAGCCCGACTGTGTGTGAGAGCAGGAGATCCTGGCGCTGGGCTCATCCCAGCTCTGGTGCAGGCACTGCAGCATCCTGGGGCTCAGCATGGGTCAGTGCATTGAAAGCACTGCTGCCTTCTCATGTGGTCAAGCAATAGTGGGCAACTTCCAAATGAGGAAATGTTGAAAGCACTTCTGAAATGAATACCTGGAATCTTAAAGTGGGAACATTCCTGGACTACAACAGAAAAATCCCATCCTGGCATAGATGTCATCTTATTCTGGGAAAATGGGACAAAGTTGTCTGTTAATTTTAATTTTGTGTCTTTTTATTGATATATGCTGTGGTAATTGTATTTGCTGGGTGAAGTTGCCACAAAAGAGAACTTAAAAAAGAAATACAAGCCTAAGGAGACCTCATTACAGTGCAACAGCAAAACTAAATAATGCAAGGGACATGACCTTGATAAAAAGAACTTTAATACAAAACATGTTGTAATAATATTAAGATTGAATGTTTGAGCACATTAAAACTATAGTTATTATACCAAGAAGGCCCTTGTACCTTTACCTCAGTTCCCTCGCACTCAGACATAACTCTTCTTCAACAAATGATTTGATATAATTCCATCAAATGAAAAAAAAATTGGTATTTATATTGATTTTGAAGATATTATAAAGGGATGCCTGTCAGATACTCTAATGTCTCCTTATACATATTACATATAACACAGATTAAATTAGGTAGCTGCTTCCGCCCATCAAACAAAATAACTGAACCTTTTCCCAAATGAGGTCTCTTAACTCCTGATAGACATTGTCCAGACCAGTAAATGGCGCATACATGAAGAGATGGCTATCTTAGCACTTGCAGTACTGTGATTTGTGGGTGAATGCCTCCTAGCACCAGCCTTCTAAAAGGAGGTATGTGTGAGTGTGGGTGTGTGTGCATGCAAAAATGAAGACAGAAAAAGAGCTAAAGGAAGATACAGCATTCAGAACCTAATTTCTTTCCATAGTATTATAACTTGTTGTAGTGGAGAAGTACTTCAAATGGGTTTTCTTATTGTCATGCTAAATATGTTTGGAAGGGAATGAATAAATGAATTTTTGTCAGAAATGATTGGCTTCTATGTAAGTTATGGTGGCTCTTCTGGTAATTCTTTTCAGTACTGTTGGGAGGGACAGCTGAGAGTCATGGAGGCAAGAATGTGTCAGCCTTTCAAATGTACAGGATATTGCTCTGAGCTGTATACTCTGGCAAGGCAAGAGCTGAGAGCAGGCATCCTGCCTGCACCTACTGAGACTGAGGTTTGGGGCTATGAAGATCCAATGGTTTAATGATAATAGAAAAAATATTACAAACAGGTTGAGGTAATGCCAAATAAATACAGTTTTGAATACGTTTTGTATAAAGAAATAGTAAAAGCCTAGTAGACCTGCATGGATTTAATTTCTTTAGTATGTGAAGCACCTTGCAAAGAAAAAAAACCATCAGCCTTGGTTTAAATATGCCTGATTGTTGTATATTGGGTTATTCTAGAAATCTTTTTAAAATGTAGGTCTACTCTTACTTTCTGTGAAAAGCTGAATATGGTGGTTAGATTTGCTTTATCTAACTAGCCTTAATTTTCTGTCCTCAAGCCTTATACTGTCATTAATACTTGTCCAAGTTCTATGAAAACCCATCTAATGCCTTCAGTTAGCAGGAAAACTGGACTAGTAATAAGTTCATTGCAGAGATAACAGAAATTATCTTCATGTCGGGTGCTTTGACTCAATGTTACTTTCTCTTAAAAGGTGATTAAAGAAAGTGGACCTCCCCACATGAAGAGCTTTGTTACTCGAGTTACAGTAGGAGAATTCACTGCAGAAGGAGAAGGCAACAGTAAGAAACTCTCAAAGAAACGTGCTGCAATGGCTGTCCTACAAGAACTTAAGAAACTTCCTCCTCTTCCTGTGATTGAAAAGCCAAAACTTTACTTTAAAAAGCGTCCAAAAACAATATTGAAGGTATGTGTCCACCCTTGACACAATTAAGAATGTTTGCTCAAAAGTAACAGTCAGATTTTAATCAATAAAGGGTTATTTGTCATTTTCTGTCAATATTGTTACAGTTGCGTGTTACTGTCAATATTGTTACTTGCCTGTGCTAGTATGCCTGGGCTATTTTTATATCCTGAGAATGCTGTGGGATCTTCAAACAGAATGGCTTGTAAATAGCTCACGTCACTGAGGTCTTCAAGGGTTTGGTTCAAGTCTAGTGGACAATCAAGCCCTTCAAGCAGCTCTGTACAGCCATGTGACATTTTAGCATCATCTCCTCAAAGAGGCCCTTTTAGCCTATCTGGTGTTTCTCTCCCTGGGCTCTCTCCCCTCCCCAGTTTGAAGAGGGAGATACATGAAATAGTAAATAAATGGGGTACTATTTCAGTGCTTCAGTACTTTACTGAAAGTATGACCATTAGAAATCTGTATACTCAGGGTACAAAGTGCAGAGTTCTGAAAGAGCAGCCACCTGAAAAGCCCTTTAAAATAAGCAAATATTTTGGAGAGTGCAAAACTGGATTTGGAAAATGTACAAAGGACTTATTTATCACATTCCTCTTTTCATTTGCCTTCAATACAGAATAAATCATTTTTCAGGAAAACCTAGATTAATTAGATACCTGTCTCCTACTAAAATTCTGGGGATCTAATTCTCAGAAACTTCCAGGAAAAATGGGCAGGAAAATTATTTAATGGAAAACCATCAGCATTAATGCAGTTTTAGAGCTGGAAGATTGGAAAAGGCTTTTGGCTTTGGCTTTCACATCTTGCAAAGTTTTTCTCAAGAAAGACGCTAAGGGTATAATAATGAAAAAATCTCTTATATTACCATATACCATTTGCCGTTAGGAACTTAAATTTAATTATACACAGTTGGCCTTGTTAGAAAGAGACATTAATTGTCAAAATAAGCTGGATATGTAGATGGTTTTTATTTTTTGAATATCCAAACTCCTGAAATGCTTTCAATGTGCCCATTTCTTTCAATTTAACTTGCATGTGTTTTGAGCATCAAAAAAAGTGGCAACAATACCTTCTTTTTGTTTGTATATGTATATATGAGGCTGTATCTTATGGTCTGCTCTTTATTTAGCCTGCTCTGCATTTTGTCTCTGCCTGGCTTCTAGCCCACACAGCTGCCCTTGTGTATGACATTGTCTTAGCTCTTTCACCTACATCTTCTCTAACTGCTTCAGCAGTTACACTATGTAGGATTTGCTGCACAGCTTTCTAAATATAATATCCCTCTCTGGTCTTTGCCTTCAGTTGCTGATTAATTCTTCAGGTTCCTGAACACTTGTTTGTTATTTGAGAAGCTCAGGCAAGCATGAGTGCTTATCTTCTCTTAGCCTGCAAATGGTTTCATAAAAGGGAAATAGCTTAATAACGTAAAAACAATTCTACATTCAAACATTACATTTGCAAGTGCATTCTTTGTGTTATAGTATATAAATCAGTTAAGTATGACTTCAGATAAATTTTTGGGGGGTCTTAATTTCTTCTTAAAATCTGCAAACAAGTATTTTCATAGCTGTGTGCTTTGAAAGAGCATTTGCCATGTGAGCAATAATTCATTAAAAGAATTTCAGAGCTAGAAAGTTTTCAAGGATGGCAGTTTTTCCCTTGTCTGTGTAATCTTGGACAGATCACTTTGTCAGTCCTTTTGTTTCCCTGGCATGCGATAATTCCCCCACCAACCATACTTTTTGACATGTTATTGTAATGCTTATTGCTTATTAAGCATTTGAAATACTTTATGGGTAGTTCACAATAAGCAACAATTCTAGCCATTCACTTCATAGAAGTATTTTGAGGGTAAATACGACACAAAGAGTAAACCCTCTGCACCTTTAGTTGCAAGTTGCATTGTAGGATGAAAGGCCTGGAGTGCTGAGAAGCAAAGCAGGAAGGCTAAAAGATGAGTGTATGGCAAATGGTTTTTGTCCGTGTAAATCCCTCCTCTTCTTAGTGTATTGCATGTTCCAGCATTGTAGCAACCCATTTGAAAGGGTTAGGGGGAAGGGTCCTAGAAACGGGGCAGTAAGATATAATTGACTGATGAATCTGCTAATTTTCATCCATCCTTATGAGGACCTCCATAGACAGGAGAGGGTTTTCATGGCTTGCAGATGTAAAGTATGCACACTACCTGCAGCAATGGCAGACAATTTCTTTCCACAGCTTTGAGCCTGAGGATTCTTATCTTTTGTCTCATGATCAGAAAATGGAAAGTAAGTTACCTCTTATTCTCTCAAAGGAAGTATTACAAAAGAGAGAATCTTAGTTAATGTTTTATTGAAGCAGTGTGGTAGTTATAGGGATATATACTGAAATAATGGTTCTTTCCTTTAAACCTGGTTTAGACTGGACCAGAATATGGTCAAGGAATGAATCCTATCAGTCGTTTGGCTCAGATCCAACAGGCCAAAAAGGAGAAGGAGCCAGAGTATGTTCTTCTTTCAGAGAGAGGAATGCCTCGCCGTCGAGAATTTGTTATGCAGGTACCATTTGCTCTCACGTTAGAGATAATGGCCTTGCTGTGTTTTGTTCAAACTCAAGCAGAATGGGGCATAATATTAAGTGGATCTCCCTCTGTTTAGCTTTTTGCCTTGCTGTCAGGTATACAGGAATAGTATGAAATACAGTATCAGAACGCCTGTCTAAACTTTCTCTTAGTAAAACAATTGGCAATTTAGTTATGTGCCCTCTAGATGCTTTTCATGTTGCAGTTTTGCATTTTTTTATATTCTTGTATTTATTTCACCTGATTGTTACTGTCTTTATCCCTGACAGTTCCTGGTTTATTTACTTTTACTTGTCTTTTTGAAAAAAAAATAAAATTGGTCTGATGTTGATCAGAGGATTGCAATAATACCTAGTATTCTTAAATATGGGTATTAATAGCTCCATATTACCAGGCATTTTGACTTTAAAAAATAGTGTTGTAATTTTTTTCAGATTTCCAGTTTCTTTGTGACTTTGTTTATCTTTGAAATACAACAAAAAAAGCCGATCATGTTTTAGACTGTGCTCTGCCTGGACCTAATACTGAAACAGTAGATAATTAATGTTCCTTTCATATTTAAATTAAGAACATGTACAAAGATTTGATATAACTGTGATATTTTTTTAGATAGCACAACAGCAGGTTGAGAAAGATTAGGAACAGGAAAGGATTCTGTATTCTTGTGTTTTCACTCAAGGGTAATTTTGTGCCGGAACAACTTGGAACAGCATACCTCAGCATGTTTTGACTTGTTCTCTACAAACCACACCAAAATGTCACTTCTGATCACAAGCAGAATTTATGATGTTCCAGCACCTCCTTCTCCAGAAAATTAGTTATGTTTTCACTTAAATCTCTAACTTCCTCCTTCATGTCTATGAAGATGTGCTAGTAATCTGCATTTTCTTGGACATCAGTGGTCTTTCTTCATGATGTATTATTTTTCTCTCTGAAGGAAAAGAAAATACTGGGTTCATTTCATTGCAGAATCTTTTTTTGAATATAAATTTGGTTTTCTAACATTTTATGAGACCGGAAAGTATTTGAAAAAAGAGTGATCCTATCACAGACAATCTCATTTCCCATGCTTAGATACCCTTATGGGACTATCCACAGTTGGTAGCTGTTGTCTGAGGCCTCAGAAGAAAAATAGTGTAACACAGCCCAGTATTAGAAAGATGAGCTGGGAATTTAGTTTTCTGTTGGAGGAGTGTCAGTAATGGCAAAGTCTTTGGTTTGAATTAAAAAGGAATCTTAAAAGCAGTGAATATGTAGAAGATTCCTGTATCTAGGAAGGCTTGTGAAAGAAAGAGTCAGAGAAACTCCATAGAGCAGTTGCTTTGTCACAAATACTTTTCAACTCCATTTTCACCCTTTTGTAATATTTTCACACTAAAATTATTCTGCTGTTTCTCCCACCTTTAGGAAGTCTCAGTGGATTCATGATGACATGCAAAAAACCTTATCAGAATAAAAAACCTTTGTATAAGCTACTTAAACCATGTTTTCATTTAATTTAATTGAATGTGGAAGTAAAATATCCAGAGATAATATGTTCATTTTTATCCGTCACACAAAGAGCAAGTTTAGATGTGATGAAATGGATCCAATTACTTGTCTCGGCTACTAGATAAACAGAAGAAAACCTCTGATGACATTAGTTGGTGTTCTGTTCCCAAAGTTAATTTCAGAAAGCTGTTTCTCTTTGTAGTCAGGCCTTTAATCCTTGATAGAGGTTATAATAATAGCTAAACCAGTTTTACAGGTTTGAGAAATAGCAACACATTGATTTATTGTGAGCTATGTTATAAATTATCTTTTTTGCCTTGTCCCATTAAAGTCTCTCAATTTTATTGCATATAAACTTGTAGCAGATTGGCCAATTTCTAATTGTTATTGTGAACTGCATAGAAGATAAGGTTTGTATTTCAAGATTATTAATGTTTCTGGCTTAGGTAGACAAATCTTTTTCTTAATGATGTATATAGATGTACTTTGAAGGGATATTCCGATTATTATTTATTTACATCCTCTTCTTAATATTTAGAATTAAGAAGTATTTGAATAAAGAAGAATTTAAACTTTTAGGAAAATATATATATGATAAGTTGAAGAAAGTGAAGAATTATTGAATGACATAACTCCTAAATATCTTTTATTCTTTATTTAGCATTTGTATGCCTGTTTTTACAATTTTTTAAAGCTCCTTCCAAATTGTTTCACGTCTTTGACCTCTAGGGTTTTTTTTATTATTCAGATTACCTTGACTATTTTATTATGTTTGATTTTGATTTCCTTTTTTTGACATGATTTTGAAACTATGCACTATTTTAAGAGACAATTTGGCAAATAGAAGGGCTTAATGGACTGAGAAAAATATGCCTATCAAAGAGCTATGAATATTGCCTAAATGAATAGCAATGAGAGTGCTGATGTCACAAACCAGACACATACAGCTCCAAGAGTTTTAAGTATGGTACCAAAGCCAAGAAATAAGTTGGAGCCCCATATTTTGTGGATATCCATTGCCTACAGTTTGTCCTTATTTTGGGTCTTTAATTTCTCCTAGTATTATGAAAGGCATCATGTTTGTCGGAAACTCTTTGTGCTGTACAGGCCACAGGTCCACTGAGAAGCCTTCTTTCCAAGGACTGTTTGGATCAAAGCTTGTCAGGTGTAAGCAGTTCAAGCCCCTGTGTTCGTTGCAGTGCGACAAAGTGGGAGGAATGCAAATATGGTTTTCATCCTTCTTTAGAAACCTCTCTCCTTAAATCTCCAGGTTGCTGTTTGCCTCTCCACTGTTCTGGATACTGTCCCAATGATGCTGGGGAGCTGCTGCAGGCAACTCTCCTTCCTAGAGGAAAGAGGAAGTACAGACTCTGGCACAGTTCCAGTGTTAAAAAAGAGTGGGGGAGAGGTTTATGAAGGACAATGGGGTTGACACAGAGGCTGTTGGAAAAGAGAGGCAACTGTGTGTGCACTGAGATGCAGAAAAATGTAGCTCTTGGGAATGAGTTTGGTGATCTTCTGGAAAATCTAAACAAGCGCTTCTAAGGGAATACTGTAGTCCCCTTTTGCACTACTTTAGCTTTTCAAGATCACATCTTCATCAAAAGAGCTGACAGCTGTTGATAGATCAGCAAGCGTATTATTTGGTGATATTAAGGAGTCTTACATTTATCGTGATTATGATCAATATTTTTTTTAAGGTAAAAGTAGGCAATGACATTACTACTGGAACAGGCCCAAACAAGAAAATAGCGAAAAGAAATGCAGCAGAAGCAATGTTGCTACAGCTGGGATACAAAGCCTCTACTCCTCTTCAAGACCAGACAGAAAAGGTGAGAACCAATCATTATGATGCCCACACTCTACCCTTGTCTAGATTTTTAAGATGTATCAGCTAATCTCTTAGTAAGAATGGAAGCTTAAGCTTGTGCATGCCCTTTTTTAGGGAGTTGTCACTGATTAGCCTTTGTTTAGCTGCAGCTCTGCAGCTACACTTCGTGCAGCCTCTGCTCCTTTATGAGTAATTAGGAACAGAAACACAGTTCCATAGAATAGTGTGTATGCAAAGGTATATATGTGATTCATGCATCTATTTCTACTTACAAATCAGGATGAATGTGCCTCTTGCTTTTATTCCATTTTGGGCATCCATGAGAGCCCAAAGGAACAGAAAGGAACAACCTTAGTAATTTTCATATATGAAGCAGTAGTCAATGTTTATCTTCTCATCACATGAGAGTGCTATAAAAGCATTACAGAAAAATAATGGGCTTTTCATATTTGATGACTGATACAGAAAATGTGTGTCTTTTTTTTTTTTATGAAGAAGGAATTGCATTTTAAATTCATATGTCTTGCAAGAATGTATTTCCATGTTAGCTATCTGTAACAGCACTCCTCTCCTGTCTTGAGTTTATTGATGATGGGTTTTGTAACCAAAACTGGGTGTTAAAGTTTTGCCTTTTGTATTCTGGAAAGATATTTGTTAAGGTATTTGACTAAGCTGTGGACCCTAAACAGCTTCTGTCATATAGAGGCTCACTGAATGTATATATTTTGATAATTACCTATAGGTTTACTGTGGCTGCACTAGGTAGCCAACAGAAGCTACCTTTGGGCTTTTCTAGGACTACATGATAAATCTGAATATAGTACATATATACACATATATGAATATGTAAATATGAAGATATTCTATTCTATATGTTCTGTATTCCTAACCAGGAAAAAATAAATACTGTACTGGTTACTTGGTCCCACCTCCTTCTGTTTCACTCTCCTTTGAGAGTAGCAGCAGTATGTGTGCTGTTCACACTCACCTTCACTATGTTCTTCACTATATGTCTTAGTTATGGACAAGTGTGAAGTACTGTAAACAGAGTACTTGGAAGCTGGATGATGTTCCTAGTGAGAACACACTGTGCAGACACAGCCATTTAAAAAAAAGCTTCTGACTGAGTCAAATGATAATTCATTTTCACCAGAATGCTGAGACTTCTCTGCTATAGAATATACTTTCTGTGGTATAAAACAATCAACTTTTCTTCACTGCCAATTTGGCCAAATGGCTTCAATAAAAAACAAATCAAAACAGAAAAATCGATATTTTTTTATTCAAATATGAAAACATAGGTTTTCATTCTTGGATTTTAAATTGGCTGAACTAATTTTACTCAGTATTTTTCAGAGATAAAGCCTGAAATAAGTCAGCCCACAACATAGTTGCTTTGGAGAGTTCTACATAGTGGAAATTTGTGGTTACATTGAAATCCCTACAAAAAAATTGAGTGGCTAAAAAGGCATGCTGCTGCTTTGTTCCTGTACATTTATTAAGCTCTTGGTTACAAGTGCATTGTCTTTAGAAAATCAGGCTTAATTGCATACTTGCAGATGTAGACATTTTAGGATTGGTAGACTAGTGTACAATGGCCTAATATTATTCTGAACACAATGGACAAACATGTTACTGTATCCAAAAAATGTGAAGTACTCAACTTTTATGCAGTGTTAGTATCATAACAAAATCATAACAAATTTTTATAGCTTTGTTGGGGTTTAAGGACATGAAATATCTAGGGCATCTGGTTTTATCTTCTGTATATAACAGACTGGACATATTTGGAGATGCACAAGTTAGTTTGTGTAGCTGAAAGAATTTTAACTCTCAAACTAAACTGTGGTGGAGAAGAGGGAAAATAGCCCTTAGGTCTCTATCAATTTGAGCATTGCAAAATTCCTTGCATATAAATTGCACGATAAAGATATACCATTAGAAGATACTTGTTTCACTGTTTGAATCCAAAATGGGGCCCAGTGTAGATTAGCTGATGTATCAGGCTGGCATGGCATCTAAATAATTTTCACTTGTATGTTTTGTGATGATGTTAAAAAAAGGCAACTCTTTTTTCCTGCTGTGCCCCCTTTTCCTCAAGTCCGTTCGTTCCATTCCTCCTCCCTTGAAAAATAAGCAAAACCAAATTCAGTGGGTTTTTTTCCTTAAACCCCGGTACATAAAATGTGACTGTATTTGTTGTTTTAATGGAGACCTAAGAGTGTTATAAGAGCAGTGTGTAGTGCTGATGGCAGCACGAGTAATCCAGGTAGTGTAAAAAGTAAAGGCTCTGCTCTTTTCTGAGTTAAACTGATTCCTGAAAGAAATCAGTAGTGGTTGTGCAGAGCCTTGAGGAGAGCAATCTGGAAGTATGCATTAAAGTGCATGGATGTAGGTGACCAGTTTGAAAGCTGACTCTAATGCCTGTCCTCCCTTTCCATCACATATCTCCCATTTTCACTGCATATTGCCAAGGCTGTAAGCTCTTTGGGATGTACATGATGATGAAAAGCGGGGAAACAATCATTGAAATACCTGCTTTTCATAGTGTGCTCTCCCCTCCTCTTTTCCAAGTAAAATATATCATCTAGTAGTCTGTATTATGACATGGTAGTAATCTAAACAGCCTTAATGCAACCTCTGGGATGCAGAGACAGATTTTAGCTGGTTGATTGTCCTTTGCACCTCTTTCACTTTCCAACCCCATCTTCCAGAGCAAATGATTACAACTTTGTCCTGGCATATAGCCTGCTTTACTGTGAGGTTTTCTTGCATACAAAATCCCAATGAAATCTGAAAAGGATCATTCATTACACACTGATAGAGATGGTTGTCAATAGCTCCTAAGCAATGAGGAAGCTTGGACTTGTTTATCCAGTTTTATACATAAACCTAGAACACTGCCATCTTATTTGCTGTGTAAACCTGAGTAATGGCTTCATTTTGAACCTCTGTTAATCGTTCCCCTTTTCCATGTCAGAGTAATAGCCAGTATTAAACATAATAAAATTAATTTGAAGACAATTAGCTTCCTCAAAAATGTATTAAAATAATGGAAAATTGCAATCATTTTTGCTTCTACTATAGTAACTAAATTGATTCCTAACAAGTAAATATTTTAAAATTACACCCAAAGTACTTCATAGTGTTTATGCATTCCTTCATAGGCGGTTATTAGGATCTTCTTGGTTTAGAATGTAACTTCTCAGTTGGCTGTTTATGTTTTCAGTTGAGAGCTGCTTAAAACATTTAATTTTATTTAAGTCTGATTTGGTAACATATTGGGTTGAACCTAATCCTTGGGGAAACATTTATATTTCAATGTTAGGCAATAGTTGTTAATGTTTACTCGTGAAGGGTATGTTACTCAAATAACCTATCTTAGGCAAAAATTAAGATGAGTTAGCAAAATTTTATGAACAGATGTGGTAATCTCAAGTCATCCTTTTTAGTCTCTTTCAACTAAATTTATAAACAGGAATGTTCTATTTAGGGAGCAGTTTGCTCTTTACTTACTTGTCTTTTTCTACCTGTTTCAGCTTGGAGAAAATAAAAGTTGGAATGGCCAAAATGTTGGGTTTCCTGAACCAACAAGTAACAGTAAGTATTGCTTTATAAATTCATATTGGTACTTATTTCTTTTTGTCTCTGTGTGATTTGGATTGTCCAAAACAATTGAAATGCTTTTTCATAAATATTTTAGGGGTTTTGTTTCAATTAGATGAATTAACCCCTTAGTGTCTTGTGTGTAAGTGTAGGTATGAATGAGTGCACGAACAAGGAAATTTTTATTTACTCATTGAATCCTTGAATCCTTCAGCTTGTAAGGGATTTTAGGAGGCCACCTAAATTTCTTGCTCAAAACACAGTCAGTACAGAGTTGAGATAAGGTTACTTGTGGCTTTTTAACACTTCTCCAGGGACGAAGGTTCCATAGCTTCTCTGGACAGCCTGTTCCAATGCTTAACTGTCTTCATGTTGAATTTTTTTCCTTTTATCCTTGTCAGAACATCTCTTGTTTGTTTATGACTATCATCTCTTGTTCTTCTGCTATATACCTCAGTAATGTGCGTGGCTCCATCTTTTCTGACAACCTCTTCTTAGGTATTGGAAGGCTGCTATTGGGTCCCAACAGATTTCCATTATCTAGTAATTTATCTACCTGGACTCCAAAATCACAGCTTAGAGACAAGGATGCTGTGGGAGACATGATGTCAAAATCCTTGCTAAAGCCAAGGTAGATGACATCCACTGCTCTCTCTTCATAAAACCAGTCATTTTATCATGAAAGACACATTGTTTGCCCACAAATAGCTCTAAGATGACTGCATGATTTTCCCAGGGACCAGAGTGAGGCTGACCTTTTTTGATTATAATGCATTTCTCCAGGCATCGGACATTTTTTCTGCTCTCCATGACTTTTTCAGGAGAGCAGAGAGTGGCCCCACACTGATGTAATCTGGTTGACTCAGCAGGCTAAGATATGTCCCGTTTGGTCCATTGAATGCACAGGAAGGTCCACCTGAATATGAGAAAGAACTTTGCTGTCTGGGTGACTGAGCACTGGAACAGGTTTGCCAGAGAGGTTATGGAGTCTCCCTCACTGGAGATGTTCAAGAACCTGGATGCAATCCTGTGCCATGTGCTCTGGGATGACCCTGCTTGAGCAGGGGGGTTGGACCAAATGAACTATTGTGGTCCCTCCCAACCTGATCCAATCTGCAATTCTGAGATTTTGTGATTTATATGGGCTGACTTCTAGCTTTTCTCAAGATATCCCTGACTGACGAGGTTCTGCTACTGGTAGTTCCTCTCTTCCTTGAGCTTTGTCTATAAGACACAAAGGCCCAAGAAACCTTGTTGGTGAAGACTAAATTCAGTTTCACTTCAGGTAAAGAACAGGTCAGAACTTGATGAGTTTGTAATTAGATTTTTGTTTAATGTGTATAGTTTTGAACTTCTTAAGGGTCCCAAACATTATCTCCCTCATCTAAGGATTGTACCAGACATAGACATATTCAGGAGCTACCTTCTATTTTTTGCCTATATACAGCTGAAAGACATGGTCCTAAAAGCAAGTTTTAAGGAGTTTCAGTAGTGTTCCATTATATATGTGGTCTTCCCAGTCACCAGAGAGTGACGTAGAGACCTAAGGAATTATTTGTGCTTCAACTTACAAAACAGTTTGCTAGTGTTTAAAGTGATCTTGGATTCAGCACATGTCATTGTGTTTCCCTGAGAGAACGGATTCTACAGGATCTAAGACTTCCTATTAATTGCTTCCTTACAGCCCTGTCATCAACCCCATCATTACTTTTAGATGATTTGTATTTGTATTGTCAAAATGTCTAAGGACAAGGCCTGTGAAAGATCCTCAAATGTTAACATATTAGAGTTTGAGACAGCAGAGTAAGACCTCTAGCTTTTCTCCTGGCCTTGCAGTGTCTTATAGAAAAGATACTTATAGATGAAACCACGATCTTCTGTTAAACCAACAAAAAACCCCAGTCTCTTTCTCAGGCTGCTCAAGACAACTTTGACAGTTATACCTGTAAATCTGAATCTAAAAGGAGAACACAAAGGCAAACTCATTCAACAGGAGACAAGATCAACAGAAATTGTATTTTAAACCTGTGTTGAGCAAATAAGTTATTTTTCACAGCTTGGCCTGCTCACAGACCTTTTTGCAGCCACCAGAGCCACAGTACAGAAACAGGTTTTCATTCTGAAACACTTTTGTGATGCACGATGCCTTCATTTCCATTCTTCTGATCTACAAGTAAATTGGAAATCAAAGGAGATGGAGCAAGCATGCTAATAGACATAGAGCATTTGCTCAGAGACTGCTGTTCTTAATCTCTTAACCCCTTTTTTAGAGGGCTCCAATCTAGAGGCAACATTAATAATAAGCAGGTGATTAAAGTGTATAATAGAATGTTAAAGGTTTGGAATGAATCTCAAAGATTATCTAGTCCCAACCACCCCTGCCATGTGCAGGGACACCTTCCATGATACCAGATTGCTCAAGTCCTTATTCAACCTGACTTTGAATGCTGCCAGGGTGTTTTGAATAAAAAAAAAATCACTTTTGTGCATGATGTCTCATGCGTCTGTGAAGTGTAGGGTTTTTTAAAGGCAGTTCCAAACAAGGTCCACACTTTGAGATCAAAAATGCCACATCCTTTCAGGTATGAGTATACTAGTTTATTTTTAAGAACAGCACTCGTTAGTAGGTGAATTTACTCTTGAAGTTTTTTAAGTAATTTTTTTATCTTGGAAAGTTTTAAAAGAGGGCAAATGGAGCAGCTTCTTCCCTTTTGTATCCTTAGAGGACAAATGTACAGTTTGCATCTCTTGTTACCAGAAACCTAACTTTCAGTGGTCTTGAAAATCTGAGGCTCTGAGATTGCTGCATCTACCATTTGGCAGCTTTTATTAATATTTTCAGTAATTTTGGTCCAGGAAAGCAATTGTGCCCTGCTAGGGCAGAGAATTGTGCATCAGTTTCCTTTTGCAGACAAATAGTCTCTCTTTGTGTGCATAATGCACTGTGTTTCCATCTGAGTCAAATAAAACTGGAATAGTAAAGGGAATTTATACAGTACAACAGAAAACAAAAATCCTAACAGTTCTATATTTTAGTACAGTTGAAGAGGAGATTTCATTGTACTCTTACTATGTAATTTGTTTTTCTGAGAAATACCCTACAGTCTGTATCCTCCTAATTACTAGCTCAATATCTATTCAGTATTCCCTATTAAACATTCTTGAAAATTAACTTCTCGTGCTGCCCTCTATCATGTTACTCTTACATTATCCATGTGGCAAACCTCACTTCTGTTCCTCCTACTCACTGGCAAAGTTTCTTCCCACAGGTTTACTTCTTTGCCTTTCCTCTTCATTTCACAGTTTCAAAGAAAGATGAAACACAAACCTATTTGTTTCTTGGTTTGGGATATCTTTGGCATTCTTCACGCATGAAATGGCAAGAATGTTGACTGAGGTTTTTTCCCTTATGCTTCTGGAAGAGAGTTTGAGAGGCTGTGAGTAGACCAGAAGCATTTGCAGCCCATACAGAAGATGTTTACTGTAAACAAAATCTCATTTATCTCTCTTGATTTCACTTAAGCAGTTATCAACAGAAACAAAATATGCAACAAATAAACAATCCTATTACAAAGTGCATTTTCATGGGAACATATTTTTGGTTTGTATTTCTGGATGGGGTAATCACAAACATCACACAGGATGTGTTCCAGGAGAAGCTGCAGATAAACTATGAAGAACAATATAAAAACAGAAAATAAAATGTAACAGTGCTTTTATATATTATAATTCTAACAAGGAAAAAAATGACCGTAACTGTTTTTACATGTTTCCCAACCTCAATTTTCCATCAGATAGTTTTCCTTTACCTATTTCCAACAATTTTGGGAGTCACAAACTACTGAAAAACTGAGAATTTAAAAGAAATACATTCAGAGCAACCCTACCTCTCTGTAAAGGACAGACTCTTTGTTTTTCTTGCCTAATATTTTATTACTAGGGATTCGTGCATGACTTTACAGTCTTTGTTCTTCAGAGTACATCTGCTCCTGCTGTTTGTTCACCACCTGAAATCATAACCATTTGTTTGTGACATCACAATTAGTTACTGTGAAGATGATTATATTGTCACCAACAGATGATTATGATTTCAGATGGTAAATGAGCAGCAGGAGCAGATGATCTCCTAAGGAACAAAGATACTTGATCTCATACAATTGTTCTCAGTGACAAAAACAAAAAAAGAAAAAGGAGAGAAAAAAGCAGATAGATATTCTGAAGAGTTTCTTAAGCCTATGATGACAAAATTTGATATTTTTCTGTATATAACATTTATTTTAGTATTTTAAAAAGTCAACTTCAATATTACATTAAGAAATATAAATTAAGAAATATAAAGAATACAAAAAGATGTGGTGTTATTTTAAGCCCTAAATGTATGGCTACATTCAGATCCTTACTTAGATGTTTCTTCACCAGCTTTTTGGAGAAAATAAATGCAACATAAATTATGTATTTATGAAATTTTACATACTAATAATCTTCACTTTGAAAGAAACAACATTTATGTGAACTTTGTAGTTCTGGACCTCAGTAATTTCAGAAAGACTTCTTTTTATAGTCCTCTGTATGTTCTTCAGCTGGAGATTTTGGTGAAGACTTCTAGTAGATAATTTAATACTCCTATGTTTCCATGAGCAGGAACGGAAGTCCACAGTTTGAGAATAAAGTTTTTGTTTTGTAATTTGGGAATTTTAAATTGAAATTTATGTGTGCTATATTTTCCTAAAATATGTAATCCTTTTGGGTATATTTCAAAGGTGCTTTACAATGGATTGTATGCATTTTTACTCTCTAAGTACAGCTATTGCATTGAACTTGCCTTCTGAATTGCTTCCAAATTTACTCAACTTTGTCAATTACAATGCACTCTTGCTAGGAGTTACATTGATACATCACTAAATGTTTGCTGAATTATTTGCCATTCTGACTAGAAACCACAGTACGAGGGATTGACAACACCACTTATTTGGTGAAAGGCCACCAAACAGTAGTTTTCCATCTGTTCAGTTTGACATTTTTGTTCTGTTTTGTGGGGATTTTTTTAGATAACGAACTGTCAGGTGGGCATCGTACCATCAGTGGAGCAGTTCCTTCAGCTGAGCCATTTGTCCTCACTTTATATGTCTCACAGCCTTGTCTAGAGCCTCTTATCACTGTTGGTTATGTTTAAATAATACCTTGCCTGTGTAACTGCTGAGTTGATTTGCTAATTTTCTAATTAAATTTTCTTTGTAACTGAAGACCTGGGAAAATTAAATTTAGAAGCAGAGGAGATTTGTTCAATTTTGTTTCTTTCCTGATTTACTGAAGCTAGGAAATCCATCCTGTATTTGGCATTATTAATAACTGATGTGTTATTTTTCAGTTTTATCTAGCAATCAAAATAATTTTATCCAGCATAATACCAATTAAATGCAGCTTGAATATATTTTTTTAAATAGTTGAAAAAACTTCTAAACCAGCTAATATTAAAAAACATATTAAAAAACAGGGAAGGGAGTGTTATTTTTTCCTTGCTCTTTTGAGAACTAGTGACAAGAGCCAAATTAGCATTTTTGTGTGTGAGTGGGATTTGGGCTCAGCTCTGTAGTGTAAGATGACAACTGCAAGTGGTCCTTCTCCTTTTCCCACATTTCCCCTCTTGAGATGCTCAGTTACGTGCTCAAAGTTCTGCAAGTTTTGCATCTTTAGAGGTGATGATTTCTTTGCTGAGTTTAGAATACTTATAGAAAGTATAAAGTATTTATAAAGATCTTTGTGTTTCAAGCGTGTGCCCAGAGCATTGGAGGCTTAGTTTCCTTCTTCAGCAGAAAGAGAGTATTCATGGAGTGCAGAGTAATATGGATAATGGCAGCTGCCTTTTGGGAATGTGTATCTAATATGATTTGCAACCAAAAAAGGAAAAAAATCAAAGTTATTAAAATATAGGAAATTCTCAGGGAAGGAGTGATCTAAAGTAATCTTGACTATAGTTTGTCTGTTGATTGAAACTCTTGTGAATGGAGGTGCAGATGTGTATTCAGGTATTCCCTGGCTGGTTTACAGATACTCTGCCTATTTTAGATACAGCTTAAAAGGAAGAGTTGCGAGAAACCTGCTGCCTGGCTCTTGAATAGTATAGGTTGTTCGTATGTAAGAAATATAGACCTGGGGTGTGAAGTCTGTGGTTTGGGTGCCCTCAGGCTGAGAAGGAATTCGAGTCACCTGTCTGGGAGACTGCTTAGCCGTTAAAGGCCAAAATTAGCCTTTTGATGTATAAAATGTATAAAGAGGAAGCAGCCACCATGACAGGACACAGCCAGCTCTGTGGGTAGAGATAATTTCACGTAATGTACCCTTTTGTTTCTCCCAGTCTAAAATATGAATTACATTTATTCAAGGTTGCTAGTCTATCCTTCGAAAAAATCTGCACATGAAGTAGAAATGCAGAACTCTTTTTTGATGCTAACTCTCAAATTCAAATTTAATTATGTAATTATGCAAAGTGTCTGCATTTGGTTTTCTGTCTTCAGGTGAGAAAATGGAGCAATATCACATAATTCACCTCATTAGAATGTTACTCTAAATACTTCCACTTTTCTGGAGTCTTTTCTCCTTTTCCTACTCCCTTCCCTCCAACCTGGAACCCACCTTGTACCTCACCTTTAGTCTAGGATAATAACATCCTTGAAAAATTAAATCTCTTGAACTGAGACTTTGTTGCTGTCAGAACTAAAAACTTAATTCTCCACTCTTTCCTCCATGCCCTTTCAACATCAAATGCTGCTTTCTCCTCCTCTGATTTCTTCTTCACTCATACACATACGTATGCTGTGCTTGTTGATGGCCCCCTTGCCCTTCTTAGCTTCAGCAACCTCTCTGTCCTTGTCTAGGAGATTTGCTTATTCTTTCACCTCTTCTCCATGTGGGTCAGGCCTTTGTTTTCATCATCGCCATTCTCATTCCCCTCCTAATCTGTTAATGAATAGTCTTGCCTGCACAGGTTTCCTCCAGTTGCACTTAGGCACTCTCCTAAATTGCTTTACCCCCACAAACATTACTTCTTGCAGCTTTTACAAGCACCTTGGTCTGCCAGCTCACTAGCTTGATTTGCTCCTGCTCCAAATTTGCTGATCCTCTTTACTGATAAGTATACTGACCTTCCTTCTGTATTTTGATAGGTTCTTTTCTGAACCTGCTCAATCTTAATCTTGGTTATGTGGTAAATGGACATACTGCTGGGAAATTATGATGCAGAAATTATCATGTAAAACAGTGTAGATGTTTCATCTGTCTGTTGGGTTATTTCATAGAATATCCTGTAGAAATTCCCCACTGCAAACACTATGTCTTATTTTTACCAAAATCATAAGTTTTCAAGCAGGAGTTAAGCTGGGGCAGAATTTAAAGGACTTTTCTCACATGAGTTAAATGCCAAATGTTACAGAAATGCATGCAATTTAAGTCCTAAAATACTGCAATTTCTGTTTTGGCTGTACAGAAAGTAGTCCAGTGAAATTAGGGATATCAAGACCTGATTTCATGAAGAACTAAATAGTATTTACTTCAGTATCACAGTTATTTTAAGGTTAAACAAACTAGTATTTTAATGAGTGGCTTTACATAACATCAGTTTGTTTTAGGTCATGTAGACGAGATCTTTTGATTGAAAGACATTTTGCAATGACAAAACATTTTTTCATGTCTGAATATCACAGTAGCTGGTGACTTAGAAATACCACGGATAGCTGTGTTAAGTAGGTAATGATTGCAGCTTGGTACGTCAAGCCAAGATTGTGTGTAGACAATTGCTGAGAATGTAATGGCCATACTATTTGCCTGTGCAATTGTTTGACTGACCTTTCCTGAGTTCCTACTGAGGTAATAAAATTTGAAAATATTCTAGTATATAAATAACCTTTTACAGTGAGTGGAGTATAAAACCATAATTTCTTTTTATTATAATATTTACATTTTTCAGTCTTGTTATTGAAGTAGTTATTTGGTTTCGTAAATTCTCTTTTTTTTGATGTCAGTACATTTGTAATGGGCCATATTTTAGGGCATGTTGAGAACCTGCCAGTTCTAGGGAGTAATTGTTGCATTTGAGTAACCCCCATGCCTCTTACGTTCTTGTCCATTTTAGTGTACAAAATTGTGAAGGCAGGATTAAATCCAGTTCTAACTTTTCCTTTTTTACTGCCTTACTACAAGATTTTTTCCTGTACTTTATGTACTATATTATAAGAATTTTATTCTTATAATATTTTTATTCAATGTAAATACGGA
>VYXC01004065.1:427502-440090 GCA_013397175.1 Platysteira castanea
GGGAGTGGGGGTGGGGGGAAGGGGAACACAAAACCACTACCCCTTCCTTAGAAATCCTACTCTTCAAATAATCCTTACAGCCATGTCACTATCCTTTTCTCTCAAAACTTTCTCTCAAAACAGATAGCTTTATTCAATGTGAATACAGATAGCATAATTTGAAAGAGCTTTTTGATGATTATCTATCAAGTGTTTTATTCAGTTCCAAAACTACTGATCATTTCTTTATAAACAGTCTTTTCTTCATCTAGTGATAGGTTATTTCAAATACCAGGGTGCTAAACTTAATTTATGACCCTGTCATATACAGAATTATACCATGGCTTACTCTGCATCACTGCACAAGACATAAAAACACTCCTTCGTGCCATGTCCCATATCACTGATTGTAGTCTAGGGAAGAGCATGTGCTCTTCAGCACTGTCAGGGGAAGTCATATTGCAACTGGCACTGCTTCCGACACATGAACAAGTATAGCTTTTCTGTAGGATAAGTGAGAACTTAGGGAGAAAACTGTATTCTCCAAGGAAGAACTATTTTGGTTGGGGTTTAGACCAAGTATAAACATGAAAAGTCAGTGAGTGACCCTGAACCAGAGAAGCCATTGAGTGAAGACACAAGGAAGAGTATCCCTACAGTACTGATCAATGGAAGAGAAAATTAGCACTGCCATATATATGTATGTGTGTGCAGATTGACAACACAAGCCTGATTCTGTAGGCCATCTTGTGGAGTTGAATGATAAAATTGAAATCTCACCTTTGCATGTTTTCTGATCTTCCTGACGGAAAGAGAAAATTGGAAATAGGACACCAGTGGTACCTCTGTAGACTCTAATACCTTTGAGTGTGCAGGCAATGCTATCATCTGTCTGAACTTTTCTTAATTTAGTAGCTCACTGCTGTGGGGTAACTCGTCACTGTTCCTGTATCAGCAAATTCCATTTTTGCAGAGTCTTATTACATTGAGGCTTGTTCAGTAATATTTTAAGTTGTTCTTCTTCACCGCATTCCCCATGCAGACAGTTCTTCTAATGGTTAGTTTTGTTTACCACAAACTCCAGACAGTGGAGGACTCTTTAGTAGAAATGACCCCCTGTCTTCCCAGCCAAGGGGACACTGTAGAGAAAGGGTTAAGGATAAAAATAAACTCAAACAGAACTTTTGGACACTGCCTCTGTTATGACTGCTATGAAAAAAGGTGCAATCAAAGCACTGACATTACATTTCCAGGGGAAGGCTTGTGAGGGATAGTCGGACCATTTTGTATCTTATTTATACATTTGCCTTGGAGTCTAAGCTGTTTTGCAGTTTTTTAGTGTGTGACAGCAAAAGTAGACAATGGAAGATGAAGAAGTTTGTTCTTAGGTAAGAGAGGTCTTTGGTGTGTTTTCATAAACTTCAGGAGATTGTGAGAGACTGCTAACAATTACTGCCAATGATGAGTAAGACATGTTTTTTAAATGTTAGTGATGACATTGCATAGCTAGCCTGCATATTTTTGTTGCACATTTGCCCACAGGTTTAAATAATATAAATGGAAATTATTTTAACATGTTTCATAAATGTACCTCTAAGTTAATGTTCAGCAGAAGGTGCAGTGTTGTTGGTCTACTATAGATCCTGTGACTCCTAATCATTAGGATTCTTCCTGTGGAGTATGGAGAAGTTAGTATGGGATAAATATTTAGTGGACACAAAAGTCCAAGGTTTTTTTCTTAGCTGAAAAATAACAAGAATGAAAATGTTTATTGCAATGCATAAAGGTGTTAGAGGACAGTATTTCTCTCCCCCATGCTTTTTAAGCAACTGATTGTTAGAAGACTAATTAAGATAATTTCTGAGGGTTTCTTTTGTTCTTGCACTTAATCCTCTGTTGTTGTTGTATCCCTTGTCATTTGATAACTTTGCTACTGTAACTAAATATATTTATACACTTTCCTGTAATACAGCAGAGTTGAAGTGAGCAGGCAACAGTGAGGAATGATGCATGAAATACCCTCAGTAATACATTAAAAATAGATAATGAATTACAATTAAGATATGTTTTATAGAAGTTTTCAAAAAGACTTAAGTTTTTATTGGCTTTTTAAAACAAGTTTTTAAGAGGCTTCATGAAACATAGGCCCTGAATATAAAAAGTTAATATCTTGCAACTATATTAATGTAATGTCTAGAATATTACATTACTTTGTTTCCAGAGATAATCAATGATGGTAATATAATATCTGCCTCTCAGAGCCAATGTATGATTTAAATTAATTATTGCTTATAAAGCACTTTGAAGTCTTTAGCAGTAAGGTGTTGCAAAGTGTAAAAGTACTATTATTAATTTAACATCACCATTAAAGTCAGTACTTTAAAAGCATTTGCTATACTCTGCTCAATATCTTTCTATTCATCATATGCTGCATATTAGTTATTTTAACATTTAGAAGGCTTAGTAATCTGGAAGTATTCCAAACCATTGTTCCAGACAGCAGTTAGATATTTGGGCGGATCATGTAAAAACAGTGAAATGGCTGAGAAAGCATGTAAAATGTTTGTTTTAAGTAATATTACATCAATGGAACAGACATCTGCAGCACTGGACTTGATTTTAAACTTCTTTAAACCTTTTTTAAGTTAACATTCTACTATGTTTTTCTAAAATTGATTGGGGGGGCTAATATCATGTTATTTCTAAACAAGTAGACTGTTTTATCTTTCATTTCTGTTTCTGAAATATTTGTGGGAAATCAGATTTACAGTGGGCAGTTCTTAGGAGGTGGTGAACACCTGCCACTCAGTATTTTTGTTGCTGTTTGGTTTTGTAACCTAACGTCATCTATCAAGATCTGTATTATGTTCTTTTTTTTTTTCAATTTTCATTAATCATATATCTTGTATAAGACTTTAAAAATACAAGCAGAGGTAGGCCTTGGAGGTTGCAGCTTCAGGAAAAGCATATGAAGTCTCTCTTCTCATATAGTGATTATGTGCCATAAAATAATGCTGTGTATTTACACAGTTGTTTATCTATTAGATTATGCTTGAAATTGTCTCTTATGGAGAAAAACAAATTTTAGGGATCCTATCCTCCATCTTTCCCAGCAACATTGTCTTGAATTTGTGCTTAGCTCTGGAGTTCAGCTCTGGACTTCAGTCTACTGCCTTTGGAGCCAGTTCTAAACTAGGTAAAAGCAGCCTTAATGTTCAGGATCCAACCAGACTCCCCAGCCCTACAGAGGTAGGTGGGAAGAGCAATCAGGTGAATAACAGATGTGTCTTTGTGAATGATATAAGCAAATGTTCCAGATTTCTGAAAGCAATATGAATTTAAAAGCCAAATGTACGAGTAAATCAATTAAAAGTTTCACCTGTAAGCAGTTTGCTGAGTCGGCAGTGAGGAAGTTCCATTTTCACCATGTAGTTGAAAATGAGGATATTAATTACAGGTAATATTTTTTGAGTCTTCTCCTTGTGGTAGACATTTTATTTAAAAGTACTACTTGCACTTCTAGGATTAGAGGTATCTTTCCTAGGTACTGGAAATTAATTTCCTCCTCTTCTTTGAATTTATTCTACATTCTGAGATTAATTTAATATGTACAGCAAATGAATTAAGCATTGAACTCTTTGATTTCTCTTGGGGTTACTAAATCAGTTAACAAACAGGTTTATTATCCTTAGAATGAAATGCCATATGGCTCAGGTTCACTCATATTATATGCTAGAAGATTAAAGTATGTTCTTAATATGAAATTACACATTTTAAGATCATTTTCTGATTTATTAATAATAAGAAAAAGGTTCTCCTCTTGTATCAGTCAACTGGTTACTTGTGTTTCCAAAAAATGCTTCATTATGTAAGAAAGCTAGCAAACTTCAGACTTAATTCTGCACATTTCCATGCAGAGGATTATCAGCAAAACTGATCAAGTATGTACTTCTGTTTCCAAGCAGGTTTAGGGTTGAGATATTTTCTAAAAATGTATTAAAAAAATTTAAATGTAGACACAATATCCCTAATTTACATGTCACTGGAAAAATTTTATAGTAATTCACATAAATAAATTTACCTCTTTTTAATGTTTACCTTAACTCCTATTGATATTAAGTAGGGCACATACATGCTTTCCTTTTTCAGTATAAACATTCTTGAAGGCAAGTAGCTATTTGAAAGCTATAGGACGAAAACTATAGGGTATGCAACTAAATAAATAAATAAATTCCTCTTCACTGCAGAGCAGTCAGTCACATCAGAGTCATTAGAACAGTAACACTATGGCTGCAGGGCAATTTAAGTTTTTTTAACCACAGGCTGCCCTTGTGATTCAGGAAACACTTTAGGCCAGCACTTGAGGCAGTGCTGCTACTGCAAGAAACCACACTGCCCTTCCTTTGGCTCCACCAGCTCATTCTCATGAACATCCCTACATGGTCCTACAGGTGCTGGTGCTGGCAATAGAGAAGCTGGAGAGTACAAACACCAGCTGTAAGTGGGAGAAAAAACTAAACTGCTTCTGGTGGCAACAATGCTGATACAGACTAGTTTCAATTATTTGTGAAAAAACAGCCCAAATTATTGTATCAGAAAGGAGGTAGAAGAACGTAGGGAAATAATGACTGTGCTATTATTTTGAAGTAAGGTCTGTTCCTCATGGTTTGTAGGTCTCCAAACATCATTTGTTCATGTTGTGTATTCTATGCTAGCCACAGTTTTAAAGTTAAGGTTCATACTATTTTAAAAAGAGGTGGGGAAGAGGAAGAAGAGAGGCACTTCAGATCTGCTTTGTTTCTAAATTAATTACATGACTGCATTTACAGTTACTGTAAAAAAAACACTGCTTCTAAAGTCTTACTTTGTTTTTCTTTGTAAAATATGTTAATGAAAATTGTCTACATGTCAAATCCATTTGAAAGTAATGAGAATGATCTTTGGTTTTGTTTTCAGCACCAAAGGGAATACTCCATCTCTCTCCTGATGTATACCAAGAGATGGAAGCAAGCCGCAACAAATCAGCCCCTGGTACCACTGTAAGCTATTTGTCGTCCAAAGAAATGAGCCAGACTTCTAGCTCTTTCTTCAGCATATCTCCTACAACAAATAGCACGGCTACAATTGCCAGGGAACTTCTCATGAATGGAACGTCCCCAACTGCCGAAGCCATAGGTCTAAAAGGAATATCTCCTGCTTCCCCCTGTACTACAGTGCAGCCTTCAAAACAGCTGGAATATTTGGCAAGGATTCAAGGCTTTCAGGTATGGGAGGGGGAAAATGAAGCTCTTCAGCCAGAATCGTAGCGTTGCCATCAAGGTTTCACTCTTGCCCTCTTGAATGTCGGCATGCATGTAACTTATCTTGTAAAATTAGCTGGTGTCTGAGGCAGTTTCTGGGTCCAGGAGATATAACTTTCCACCAATATATGCGTCCCTCCTTCTCTTTTTTGTTCCTTCCTTACATTCATCTTACTGCAGCCCATCTTTCTCTCCTTTGTCTCTTCTCCTTAAATAATTATAGGCTTAAATTATGCTTTTTACTTGCACTTCTTTGACAGTCTTCACCTCTTGGTTTCTCCCTTGAGCTCTGATCCAGAAGGCACCAATGTACCACCTTACCTTTGCATTTGTCTTCTAGGCCAGGTCATTAAAGTAATTTTTTTGCTTCCCACCCTGCACCTCTTAAATGTAACCTAATGTTGTGGTTTAGGAATGGTACTCCATTTAGTGCTCCCACTGACACTCTCCAAACCATGTGCCACTCACTCACTCTCCCCTCTCCCCCCTCCCCTTGTGCTGGGCTGGAGAGGAGAATTGGAGGCATAAAAGGTAAATATCATGGGTTGTGATAAGAACAATTTACTGGAAACAGCAATGAGATAAGAAAACAAACAGTAACAGCATCAATGCTAATGATGGAGGGTAGAAGAAATGAACGATTCCCACTGAAACCCCCTGAGAACAGCCAGTACCTGACCACTCCCTCTGCCACACTTACTCAACTGGAAGAGACTCCCTTCCCCAAACCTGGCAATGGCATTAGGCAGTATAGAATAATGTCTGGGTCCTAGCCATGGCCCCTCCTGGCTATTGCAAAAATTAACCCTGTCCTGGCCAGAACCAGAACACTATCCACCCCTTATTCTGTACCATCTACAGCATGCCCAGATCCTACACCTTCCAACTATATATGTCTATATACAAGCACAGGTATCACTTCCATAGTGAATGGCTATTCCTCCAAGATCTCTTTTGAGTTCAGTAAGTCCATGACTGTGGGTTCTATCTGTCCTAGATGTCTTCCAGGGCAGGAGGGCTTGTGTGCTGTCAGCTGGTTGCAGGCTGCATCAGGAGCTCACTGCTGGTGCATCTGGAGCAGTCCATACTCGTTGTCCATCGTACATACAGTGGCAGCGTCATTCAGCAACCAATAATATACAATTCAACACTACAGACTGTTCTCACCCAAAAATCTAAACCCCTGGAGGTACATATGGCGTTTCCCTGTCCCTCTGCATTACCCACCAAATGCACCCAGGTCCTTGAGCAAAAACAGTTCCATGGATGGGTTTGCCTTTCCTTGAGGCAGGACTAATCTAGGTTGTCTTCCCAAACACATTCCTCATATGCACCACAGGGACTTAGAGTAGTTGGCTCTACCACTGTAAGCACATAGTGCTTGCTTTGGAAGGTTTGTGGGAGTGTGGTCTAATCGATCTACCAGGCCTCCCCATATTTTGACCAATAATCTCCAAACCACAGGGGCTTTACCCTCTTGGCCTGTTTGATTGCAGCACATGTTCCACCGTTAAGGAATAACCTGGAAGATAATGTCCGTGCTCAAGTCCACCCCTCAATCATGAGCCTATGTATGGATTGCATCTCTTCCCTGATGACCTGAGGCATCACGGACCCACTGAACCAGAAATAATTTACCCTTATTTTGCCAGTACAGATCCACCTGAGACACTTGAATCTTGGCAGCCCAATCTGCCTGTCCCTTGTGGTGTTCTTCAGTGGCCTGACTCTCGGGTATGTGTGTACCTACATGACATACTTTTACAGTCAACTTCTCTACCCAAGCAGTGATGTCTTGTGACAGTTCAGCACCCCAGATGGGTTTACCTCTGTGCTGCCAGTTGGCCTTTCTCCATTGATCCAGCCACCCCCATAGAGCACTCACCACCATCCATGAGTCAGTGCAGAGCAGAGCGCTGGGCATTTCTCTTGTTCAGTGATATCAAAAGCCAGCTAGACAGCTTTCAGCTCTGCAACCTGACTTGATACACCTTTTCCCTCAGCTTCTGTGACTAGCCATGTAGCACTCCATAGGGCAGTTTTCCATTTTCGATATATCCCTACAATACAGCAGGGATCTGTCAGTGAAGAGAGTGTACCGCTTTTCATTTCTGGTAGCTGATTAGACAGTGGGGCCTCCTCAGCACATATCACCTTTTCTTCCTCCTCTTCTGATGACAATACAAAATTTTCACCTTTGGGCTACTTCATGGGGACTTCCAAGATACCTGAGCTACTGGGGTTTCCTGTTCAAGCTCGCTGTATGAGCAATGCAGTCCGCTCACTCTAGGTAGCCTTAGTGGCATGATGTGTGGAAGAGACTTTCTCTTGGAACATACAGGCCAGCACTGGCAGTCAGGGAGCCAGAAGAAGCTGTGCTTCAGTGCCAATCACTTCTGAAGCAGCTTGAACCCTTTCATAAGATGCCAGTATCCCTTTTTCAGTTATTGTGTAGCAGGACTTGGATCCTTTTTATCCCCAACTCCAGAACCCCAGGAGTCATCTTCAAGTATCCCCTGGTACTTTTTGGCACAGACTCCAGGAAGAACCATTCTCCCCAGCTGCAGTGTAGAGCACAGTTTTCACATCTTTTCCTGTCCTGACAGACCCAAGTGCTACAGCATGAACAATCTCCTCTTTAATTTGTTCAGAAGCTTGTTGTTCAGGACCCCACTTAAAATAATTCATCTTCTGCAACACGAGATAGAGAGGGCTTACAATCTGACTGAGCTCTGGAATATGCATTCTCNCCTGGAATATGCATTCTACAAAAGCCCACAGCTCCTAGGGAAAGCCTTCATGCCGGCTGGTAGGGACATAGATGCTATTTTGTTGGCCATGTCCATTGGAATCTGATGACATCCATCTTACCATTTTACTCCTAAAGCCTGGATTTCCTGGCAGGTCCTTTGACCTTACTTTGCTTTATGGCAAAACCAGCCTTCAGAAAGATTTGGATTATCTTCTCCCCTTTCTCAAAAACTTCCTCTGGTCTGTTGCCCCACACAATGATGTCATCAATATATTCCAAGTGTTCTGAAGCCTCACTCTTTTCCAGAGCAGTCTGGATCAGTCCATGGCAAATGGTGGGACTCTGCTTCCATCCCTGAGCAGCTGGTTCCAGGTGTACTGCATGTCCTTTTGGGTCCTTGAAATACCCACTCCTGAGGCAGTCTATGGCAAGGATGCACAAGGCCTCTGGGCCAGTCACAATGGAGTGGTTTTCCCATTCATTCCTGTAAAACCCCAGAACTCACTCAATGAGTCTTCTGAAAGAGCTTACAGGTTTTTTTATGTACCCTGAATTAGATGCAAAAGGAGAAATACCAAAAAGGTAATCCCAAGAGATCAAAATAACAAAAACTTTACTGGCAAACTTCAGAACATCAGAGAGCTTTGACAAAGTTTAAAGCAACATTCAATCAACACAGAACATTTTTCAAAGCCTTACCTTAGCGAACTCTAAGCCCATTCAATTTTGCAGACTCCAACCAATCCAAGTTTAAGTTACTCAAACTTCAAGAAGAACGCATCAGAAGAAGGAGAAGAAAGAGAAAAAGAGAGAAAAGATACAGAAAAGAACGAATATAGCTACCACTGCTGGGTTCCCGCAGTCTTCCAGCTGATAAAAAATCCAAGGGAAGGTCAAGACATGTATTTGCCTTATGTCCTGTCTTAAGTACCCTTAGGCTTTCCTGGGCCCTTCCTCCAGGAGAGACTTCTGGTCTGGCAGCCATGCAGGAGTTAGGTTAGGGACTTCAGAGATGGGATGAGGAGTGTTACCTCCAGTGTGCCAGTGATTGGCAGCCACTTTGGGGCTGGGATGCAGGCTCTAGGGGCTGGGGTGTGTGGAGCAAGGCATTGCCTCACCAGGGCAAGGCCCAAACTGCCCCTTTCCCCACACACACACCCAAAATATTTTGAGCAAGCAATCTCCTCCAGTCTCTCACAATACCCAGTCAGGTTCAGTACATCTTCCGGTACAGTTGCTGGGATCCCCCTGCCACCCCAAAAACAGAGATGGACTCTGCCCATATGTATCTTGATGGCATCAGGGTACATTGTGCGCTGGTGTCAACTAAAGCCTTAAACTCCTGTGGGTCTGGTGTGCCAAGCCATCAGATCCACACAGTCCAAGAGATTTGATTGTCCCTTTCCTCCACCTTGCTGGAGGCACAACCCTTCCAGTTCTGGTCATGGTATCTGTTGATCACTTGTTAATATGAACTGAAGGTCCTTCAAGAAAATTGGAAGTAACATCAGCCCTCCTATTCTGTCTCAGGACTTATCCACTGGAAACTGGAGTGGCATTTATCCTTGAAGGATTTCCTGCGGTGGTTGTTCTTCCTCTCAACTCATGTACCCATGCTGCTAGGGCACAGGTGGCTTTTCCATTCCACTTCCTCATGTCCTCTCCGTGGTCATGCAGGTAAAACCTTGTGGTGTGATCAAAACAGGTTACCTTGTGGCATGTACCCTCTCTCTCGAGCAGAAAGGCGCTTGCTCCCAGCAGCAAGGACTCTGGTCCATACTGGCAGGCCATGGGACATTTCTTCTCTAGTTTGCTTGAGTCTTTCAAATCTGTCTGCAATCTTGGACTGTCTTTCCACAGCCAAGGTACGGGTTGATAGAGAGGAAAAAACATGATCTTCGTACTGCCAGAGTCACATAGTCACCTGAAGCACTGTTTGTTCTCCTTCCTTCATTGACATCAATGTCAAAGGGCTGGCATATGATGATGGCGTGCTCTGCACAAACTTCCACCACATGGACTGTGTACACTGGACCTCATCTGGATCTACAGAGGACTGCTCTTTATTTGAATCCCTATAGATTACCTCCAGCAGAGGTAATGCTCTCAGGTACTGGATACCTTTCTCCATGGCATTCCACCTGCTTGGATGCACTATTAGATCATCCTTGAGAGAATACCCTTCCCTCCGCTTGACAGGAGTCACTTCCAGAGGCTGAGAGTTTCTGTCCTCTTCCCAATCCCCTTGTCAATACCTGCATCCTGAGACAGGGATCTTAGTTGCTTGGCTTCACTACCATCTAGTTTCATATTGTGGGACACTATGTCCCAGCATAGGAGCAGCCAGGTCACATGGGGCTCTCCTGGCTGGTGGCTGACATATTTTTGCATATCTTGCAGCTCACCTGGTGTAGTGGTGCCAGGCACCCACCAAAGCCACTCTCTCACTCTCCTCTGCAGCTGGATGGGGGAGAGAAAATATAACGAAGGGTTCATGGGTTGAGGTAAGGACCAGGAGATATCGCTCATCAAATACCATCACTGGCAAAACAGGCTCAAATTAAGAGATATTAAATGAATTTATTACTGACAAGATCAGAGAAGGATAATGAGAAATAAAATAAGGTCCTTAAAAATGCCTTCCCCCCTCCCTCCCATCAAGAGCAATGGGAGACAGGGAATGGGAGTTCTGGTCAGTTCTCCACCTGTGGTTTCTCCCGCTACAGGGAGAGGAGTTCTTCCCCTGCTGCACCAGGGGGTCCTTTCCACAGGACACAGTTCTCCACGAACTTCTCCAACCTGAGTCCATCCCATGGGCAACAGCCTTCCCAAAACTGCTGCAGTGTGGGTCACTCTTCCATGGGGTGCAGTCCTTCAGGGACAGGCTGCTCTCACATGGGAACAGGGCCCCTCTCTCCACAGGTCTCCCACAGGGTCACAGCCTCCTCTCAGGCACCCACCTGCTGCAGCATGGGGCTCCTCCACAGGCTGCAGGTGGATCTCTGCATCCCCATGGACCTTCATGGGCTGCAGGGGCACAGCTGCTTCACCATGGTCTGCACCACGGGCTGCAGAGGAATCTCAGCTCTGGTGCCTGGAGCACCTCCTTCGCCTCCTTCTGCACTGACCTTGGTGTCTGCAGAGCTGTTCTTCGTACATGTTCTTACTCTGCCCTTCTCCAGCTGCAATTTCAACAGCACAACAACTTCTTGATTATCTTTCTTCTTATATATGTTATTTTAGAGGCATTACCACCATTTCTAATTGGCCCAGCCTTGGCCAGCGTCATGTCCATCTTTGGAACTGTCAGGGATTGGCTCTGCTGGACATGGAGGAAGCTTCTGGCAGCTTCTCACAGAGGCCACCCTTGTAGCCCCACCCCCCAAAAACCAGGCCATGCAAACCCAATACACCTGGGAATAGGGACTGGGTGATTATCTCTGGCCCTGCCTCTTCCTCCTGTTGTGAGGGCTCTACTTCTTCTTTATCCTTCACTAAGTAAGCTGGTTTGGTCTTGGATTTCTTTTTCTGTATAGGGGCAACTACTACTGGCATGGGTTGTTCCTCTGGTTCAACTGCAAATCAGGCCACAGTGGCTGTAGGGCTGTTTTCCACCTCTTTCCCCTGAGGGTGCTGTGTAGTATTGAACTGTGTCCAGTAAAGAGTAGCCAGGGCCCAGCACACTGCAATAAGTTGCCCCTCTCTGGAGTTGGCACAGCATGCTCCTTGCAAATATTCTGTCACTTTAACAAGGTCCTTCAGTTGTTTCGTCAAACCACTGGAGCAGAGAATTACCAAAAAAACTGCTCTGATTTTCGCCACATTTCATGCCACTCATAACTATCCACCCTTGGGGCAGATCTCAGAATGAGCTTCTTAGAAATCTCTTTCTTGACTCTAAACATGATGTGGACTGAGGAGACCAGCGAGACTTAGCAACAAGAACACGCTTTCCTTAACATCCAAGTGAAATTCAAAATTCTCAAAAGCTGTTGTAATAGCTGAAGGAGGAGAAGGAGGTGAGAGGCTGGGGAAAATCAACATCCCCTGTTCCCCCCACAGACTGAGTATGATTATTAATAGACTTCCAAAGGTAGTGCCCAAAGTAAAGGTAGGTGAGCAGCACTGAATACACATCCGAAATTACCCTCATTGCCCTTGGTCAGTCATAAACGGATATCCCATAGTACAGCAACAAAGCAACCCCGATCCCTCTCCCTGCTCTGAAAGCGAACATCACAAGGACCACATATGGGAATATAGGGGAATGTGGGAATACATGGTTAGGTACCACAATCACGTGAGCACACCAAGCAACATTGTGGCCAGCGGCTCTGGAGTTAATGCAACAAATGCTTAGATTGAATTTGTTTCCAGGCTGCTCTGGACAGATCTGTTGTTATCTCAACCCTTTGTGCCACACAGTGGGTGCCAAATAAGGCTGTCAGGATTTAGGAATGGTACTCCACTGAGACTCTCCAAACCACATGCCACTCGCTTGCTCCTCCCTTCTCCTCCCANTGAAACGGGATGGAAAGGAAAACTGGAGGCACAAAA
>VYXC01004066.1:0-27191 GCA_013397175.1 Platysteira castanea
TTTCAAACTAGTACAGTCTCATTGGGTGCTTTCTTGATGTCAAATGCCTGACAATCCTCACCTGAGACCTTTGCTATACTGGTGCTGTTATTCAGAGATTCCAGTCTCAATGGAAAAGTGGCTAAAATGTTGTTCTTCTTCCTTTGCCTATGAAAATTACCCTAGTATTTCTTTTAAAAGATTTTTTTCTAAAGAACTTAGAGGAAGAAACTCAGGCTCAATTCCCATTGCATGCTGTGCACCTTATCCTCTCCTGCCACAATATTTGGTTCTGTCACTGTATTTCCCACTTTTTTGTAATTGCAGGTCATGATTGTCCATTTATAAAGCAACCTGGGGTTTGACAGTTTCCTAATGAGATGTTACAAGCCCTCATTACAGCTACTTTCAAACAGTTGAATGTGGTGTCTTTGGGGTTTTTTTAGATCTTTTTTTGTCATGGTTTTCACTCCAGTGAGAAGGTTAAGCAAGCAGGGATTCTTTTATTTCATTTGTAGCCCCTTATTTTCAGTTCTCCAGAGAAGGTGATTAACAGTGTAGCCCTAGAGAGCTTTCAGTTTTAAATGTTGAACTCCACCTGAAGCAGTCAGTTCCTCTTCCTTGTTCCAGTTGTAAGTTTTGACAATTTAGAAATAGGTTTTCATTCTCAGGTACTCTGAAGAATGGCTTCTCTCTAAGTCTAATCTTTGGAGAGCTGTCTGATGCCTTTTTCATGTTGTTTGGCAGACATGAAACAACTGTTAATCATCCTCTGAGTCGTATTTTGCCAGCTGGATCAGAGGATCCTATTTTCTAGGCAGATTAATCTATCTATTGCTGCCCCATAACCTACTTTGAGGCTTCAGCCCTCATTCTGCTGGAAATACACAACATAGTGATGGAGAGAAATCAGCTCCTTTGCACACTCTAAGGCTCCTGTCAAGTCACTGTCTTTGAAATGTTGCAGGACTCTTTAATATTCTAAAATAACAGTAGAAGTTTCAATATGGTCACCAAAAAGATGGGGCCTTACTTCAAGATTTGACCTTAATATCACAGGGATATCAGTCTTCAATTGCAAGTTGGATGTCTTCCTGTGGATTAGTTTTCAGGCAATAGAAAACTGATCTGCTGTTCCTAATGTACACAAGAAATAAATAAGTAAACACGTGTTGTAAGTGACTTAATTTCTGGGGTGTCCAAACATAAATACTTTGGCACACATGTTTTTAAAAGTCAAATATGCACTATCATAATGATATTCCAAATATATTATTGATTTATTCCAAAAAAAAATGTGCAGACAAGCATTAATTTAGACACATATGTAACAGGGGAAAGCAAGCAAACACATATATAAATACATTCAGTCACATATGTATGTTTACAGAGAGAAGTGAATATTGGCCTTTTTTTTTCTGTGAGGAAGTAATTTTTATCCAAATGTAACCAATTAATACATTGATATTGATAACTAATAACATTGTCTGTTGAATCTCCTACTACATTTAGCTTTTGTGACACATTTCCTTAGCTTGAAAGTACTGTTGTGGTACCTCTGCAACAATAGTCTTGAACATTCTAATAAACAATTGCCTATAAAACTTGTCCCCTCCTTTTATAGATTTTGGAACTTACAGAGTGATTGAGACAAGAAACAGTAAAAAAAAAAGATTATATCTTTACTTAACCATCTGATAGTCAAGCTAGTTATTGAGTCTCCCCCTGAGGTACCAGCTAGTTGTTGAAATCAACTTTTTACCTGAAGGTCATTGAACTTTCTCATTTTCTAAGAACTGAGCTCAAGAAGTTGTTGATGATTTGAATGTTTCAGAGCTCACTGCTATCTCTAACATCAAGGAGACTTTTGCATTTACCAGGTGATGTAAAAACCTTTAATACTGTGATGAAACAGACTGTTTGTTTCCAAATTAGGCACCCCAAAAAACTGCACATACTTCAGGATTCAGCCTTAATATCTTTGAGACACCAGGCTCCACCTATAGAACAGGTGAAGTGGAGAGGTTTTACAGCCACACCTGATGGGAAAGCCTGCAGTCCTACAGTGACAGGAAACCTTAAAGAGTGTGCAATAAGTATGACCATAACTTGAATAAAGGGAAACCCAACATTAGCAAAATCACCAAATTAACAGAGAAAATGTTTTTTCCAAGGTACAACTCTCATTTTTGGTAATGTGTCCAATTTCACATCATGTCTAATGTATCCTTCCAAACAGACTAGAAAAGAAACTCAAATGATGATGGATTGGAAGAACAATATCACTTACTTGACTTAAGATTGCATTTGTTGCTCCAGTATGAAACTGTACTATTCTAATTATAATTTAAATTGTTTTAATTATATTTTCTTAAACAATCATTTGCCAGCCAAAGTCCAGATAACCTCAGAAACTAATGAAAAGAATTATTTTTAGCTATACCTCTTACTAAGTTAGAAACATCTCTCTGGATTCTTATACAGGAAGTAAATGAAAAATAAAGAAAAAAATTGCCTTTTCCTTATATTGGGGCTATGAAACTTAGAAAACCCCTTAATCCTGTCTTAATGCCTGTATGTCCTTTGGCTTGAGCAGAACTCATTTTTGCGACACACTGTCTGATTACAACCGTAACACAGATGTGGATTATTCCATTTTCCTTCTGCCTTGATACTTATTCTCACAGCTGTGAAGGATCAGAGGAGTTGTTAAGGTGACCTCTATAAAGCTTTAAGATGGTTTGCTTAAAGCATCTAAATTGATATTCATAAATTTTCATGTAGATGTAGGATCTTGACCTGGGGTTCTCCTATCATTCTGGGTGTTTGATCCCATCTAAACCTACTTTGTTATGAAGCCATTGAATTAATCCATTGCATGCTGCTCTTTAATTAGCAGTGATCTCAGTTTCAGATCTAAAATTTGGGACTGATGTGTTTGCCAAAAAATTTCGAAATGAGGGCCCAGCTCTGCTATGTCATTTCTATGATGTGCTACAGGGCAGTTCTTTTCAACTATCACGTGCAATAGAAAAAGCCATTATTCTATACTAGCAAACGCAAATACCCAGAGCATTACTGAGACACTGTTTCCTGTTTACTGAAAGCCTGGCGCCAGTCCTATGGCCCTGTCACTTGTTAAGAATACCTCTCTTCTTTCTTGGGACCTATGTAGATCTATAGACTTCCTATCAGTCAGACTAGAGTGAAGGAGAGATTTCAGGCTATCAGAGATAAAGAAACTCAGATTGTAATTGTTCTGTTACAAATAAAGGATTTTTTATCTTCTTTGGTATCTTTTTTTCTACATGGTTTTTACTTACCAATTTTTACTTACACTGTCTTTTTAAATCTCTTTAATATGTTTGAGATTACTGCAATTTTTGATATCCTAAAACTGCATAATGGTACCATTTTGTCTGCATATCCTAAGTACATATTTTGGATAATATCCTCTGGGATGATTCAAAATCATCCTTTATTTTATGTTACTCTGTTGTCTAGTATCTGTAATACAGCTATTTTTCTTCTGCAGCTGATATAAAGTAAATGGAGAGAATTCTAATTTTACTTTGTTGGTGTATAAATGTGTCATTTCATACAACTAGCTGTTTTTCTTTGTTGTAACTTCTTTCCCTCTGTTTTAGCCTCCAGCTTCCCTTTTTATTTGATCAGTTTAGTTTAGAGCATCACTTCTTCCCAGGAGAAAAACAGGATTTCAAATTGCTACTCATGATTCCTAAGGCAAACTGAAAGGGCGCTGACTGAATTAATGTTTCCTTCGCTGTTTTCAGGGCTTATTGGTTTTATTTCCTTTGCTCGTGGATCCATTGTCTTTTTTACCTCTAATAATGGTCCTTTATCCAAAGACTAACGATTATTTTTTCCTCAGTAGTTTACAGTTCACCAGACTACAATTTGTTAACTAGAAAATTAATCTATTTGAATACTACCTGACACAAGAGATGAATTTAAATTGCACAAAGCCTAGAGTAACAAATTTCTATCCATATCATCAGAGGGAAAGTCATATAACTTGGTATTCATGTTACCTACTCAGTGTCCCCAGGAACAAATCTTACACAATTGGAACTGTTGCTATGAATTTCTTAATACACTCAAATCCATAAAATGATAATTTTTTTCTGTTTAAAGTGGTTTCCTACAACACAACTATAATTTATAACTCTTTTTTAAAGAGAATCTCCTGCTAAAGCTAATTAATTTTCCACTGAAAAAATTCCCAGCATTTCCTGTCCAATATTAGAAACAAAATTTTAGACATCATTATTGTTTGAAGGAGTGTGCATTGTAAATTTGATGTTAGAACTTTGAAGCTATTGGCAAATCTGGCAATGACCTTGAGATCGAAAAACCAACCTAGACTTTAAAACACTATCTCTCCTCTGTACTTATGTACGAGAGCATAGATATAGTTCTTGATTCCTCACATAAGCAACATCATCAGCAGTAACTGAGACTGATAACGTAATTGAACTTAACAGAGAAGACCCATTCTCCTTGTCTAATATTCAGTTTACAAGATCATCTGGTAGAAATTTTTCTGTAGTACAGATTTTTGTCTTAAGTGCTTTTATATATAGGAAACAAACTTTCATATTTAGGAAATGAGATATTGGTGCTCTTATGTTTTCCATCCCAAATCCAACTATATATCATACTATAGTCCTGGAATTTAAAAGAATGTGTCTTAGAAGGGTATTACAGCTGCAAGAAAAGGCAGCATACATCTGACTCCAAATCTCCTTAGGACATCCTACTAGATGTGTTTACAGTGGGGATGGTGAGACCCTGGAAGAAGTTACCCAGAGAAGCTGTTGTTCGATCACTGGAAATGTTCACAGTCAAGTCAAGTGGTACTTTCAACAACCTGATCTAGTGAAAGGTGTCCCTGCCCAAGGCAGAGGGGTTGGTCAAGATGGTTTTTAAAGATCCCTTCCAAACCAGCCATCCTATGATTCTGTTTTCCTGTATTCCACTGCCTTCCAGCTCACACAAAAAGATGATTCCACACAATTCTGGACCAACAAGTCCATCCGTCTTTCACCAATGACTTTGATACTTTGAGTGATGTCATGCTTCTACTGATTTATTGATGTTCTGTTCGTCATTTCTGTTCAGGTAACTCTCTCTCAAATAGTTTTTTGGTTTTCGTGTTGGCCTGAAGAAACTTTTTTCAGGAAATTCTAACCTAAATAGATATATGGGAAAAAATAAAAAGAGAAGAAAAAGGAATTCCAATTACCTGTGAGGTGAGAAATAAAACTTTTTCACAAAGTCATATTGCTGTGAAATGTACTTGTGTTTTTTTCACATCAGTGAGAATACTGTTTGGGGATAGTTCACAAAGAAATATTTTAAAAGCTATTTTCTGCTAAGAATCCATTGTTTTCCATGAAGATGTTTTTTGTCGTCTTCAGTAGTCCTTGTTCATAATTATTTCACAATACCAAATGAGAGGATATGTAAAGTTACACATCAATTTCTAAAATTTGGCCCTCTGTGCATTTAAAAAATGTTATTAAGTTGGAAGACTGTGTCTCTTCCACTCTTTGCTTTCATCATTAATTGAAGAAAGGGGCACTTCCAGTGGATACTCTGATCTCAGCTGGGCTGAATCTAGACCTTTAAATCTATTTTATATTCATTCTGTCAGGAGGACTTTAAAATTGACTCAGTGCAATGACGTGTTTTACTTTCCCTTGATTAGATTAATATATTTGCAGTAAGTAGAGACGACAGGATCAGCTCTTTGGGTCTTTGATTATCTGTGGGAAGAATATGGAACTGGAGAGGCTGGAAAATTAGGATTAAGCAGTCACTATGAAGTTCTGAATCTGCTGTTCGATATAACCTTTGACAGAAAAGTCAAAGCTTGAAAACATGTTTTATAATGACATTGCTGGTCAGGGTCAGACTTCCAACTAATTTTTCTTTTTCATATTCACACAAATGAATTGTGTTTGCCATAGTCAGTTCTGTCTGGTTTTTTTAATTAACTCTGTATCAAGGCTCTGGCTAGGGGTTTGGTCTGTCCCCGCTGTGAAGGGCATGCTTATGTTTGTGTTCTTCACCCCATAAACTCCATCAGCCTGCTGGTTATTGGTTTTGGGAACACAGACTCTCGCTAATCCTGAGCACTACTATAAAACAGAGGTCAACAATATATTGTATAGCTACCACATGAAAGCATTTCAACCATCTGCAGTTTGCTAAAGCTGTCGATATCACCCCACCTAACACTGGATGAAATGTTGTGCACCTTCATGAAGAGATGCAAATAACTCTGCTGTTATTGCCAGGGGTAAAGAATTAGTAAGTATGATGTGTGATTAGGCACTTCTCGTGATGTCTGTAACAGCTCCCACATCAGAGTCCTGATGAGGAAGTGCCGTGGTTTGACGCTGGTTTGAACGCCAAACACACAAAATCCAATTATGTGCATAAGGGGAATATGGATTTATTGAGGAAAATGTAAAGAAACTTTGGGGCAAAACAAGGTTCACACTTAAACGGTTGCAGTATAAAGGAAAGTTTATTACTAAAGGAATGAAAAAAAAAAGAAATTATAAGAAATTAAAGCAAACCTTTAAACACTTTTCTTTCCCAATGCCTCCTCCTTTACCACAAACCTTTCACAAGTGAAAGCAAAACAAGAACATGGCATTTTGGTTAGAGTTGCACCTTTTCTAAGAGTCTATTTATGCTTAAGGAAAAGAGTTTCTTCTACTGTGCCATAGAGTTTTCACAAAACAACAGTCTGCCCAGAGAATGGAAGTGAAGATTGCCAGGCAAAGAAACAAAAAGCAATACCAACCAAAAAGGAAACTCAGATAATCTCTGCAACATTTCTTGGTCATTGCAACCTAACAACCTGCTGTCCTTCCCTTGTTTGGAAGACCCAGTAACCTTCCCCATTTTCATGCCTCCTACACCTCTCTCCCAGCCTCTATGCAGTCTTTCCATCTCAAGGTTCTTTGGAAAAAATGCAGAATCAACAGCCTTTGGTAAAAGCAAAACTTATTTTCAGGTAATCACGAAGTAGATGTGAGCAGTCTGCTCTATACTCAGTTTCTCAGAATTTCAATATATCTGCCTTACCAAAGCACCTCTGAAAGGTGAATAGGGTACGCCTGCCAGAGCAGCCAGAGAGTTCAGGAATTACTTTACGGCTATTATTTGTAATAATAGGACATTTGCAGGAGTGAGAATCTGTCTAAGTAATTCATTGTCAAATTTACTTTTTAAATGCTTGAAAATGACTGCAAGGCCTTTGGCAGCAATGAATTATGTAGTTTAGCTGTTCTGTACAACAAAGAGGATTGTTGCCTGCCTCTTTCTCCTTGGCTCCACAATATGACAATCTCAGAGTGACAGCAGCCACGGGTCCCTGGCCTCCTTATTCTAATTCTATCGGATATCAATTGACAGCATTACAAAATGCTGACTTTTTTTTCACTGACATTACAGTATGTAAAACTTTACCTTGGGATGGGCTGCAAAGTTAAGGAAAATGCTGATGCAGCCAAAGTACTGCTGGATAGTGCTGTTGTGGCAATAAGGGACCTATTGTTTTGTATTATACTTTGCTAAACAGAAGCACCTCATAGTAACAAAAAAGGCATTTTCTTTCTGAACACATTTCAAATTGTATTTAAAAGCATAACATTGATTTTTTCTGGACTGCATGTTTTCAAAGATTGCTGTGTGATAATGTTGTTCAGTTGTATCACGCTTTTCCAGAAAAAGCCTTCAGTGACCTCAGCAGTCTTCACATTTAAATAGTACTTCACCATTTTTCTCAATGTATGGCCTTGCACACATTACTTGAACATTCATTTCTTTCATCTGTAGCAGAGAGAAACCAGTGTTTGTTTGTTATCTTGTGAGAATTATGGTATTGATGTTCAGTAACACATTTAACTAATGTAACCAAATGAAGCTAATTAGATGTTTAAGCATTGTTGTTAAGTGGCTAATCCAAGGGAAGATAGAAGTTGCACTTGAAGGCAAGCTGGAACCATAAAATTTGAAGCAAGGAATCCCATTCTGTTTCAGATCATTATAGCTGATGATCATGACGTTTGTATTTGAATGGGATAAGTGGATTTCAAAGCATTTCTGTGATGCTATAAACTCCCCAGATTTTGAGTTCAGATTAAATATCTTGGAAGTCAGAGATCCTTGCTGACTTACTGGGAAATCACCTTACCAGATCTCTGACCGTATCAACTTTTCACGTACAGGACCATTCTTCTGTCTGCAAAAAGGAATAGATTGATTAGACTGCCACTTCTGGCTGGACAGTCAAAATACTCCAAAAAACTAACCAGAGTCAAAAACTCTAGCTCAACTTGTCCCCTCATGTTCCTCTCAAAAGTATCTGAAGAGCCTCAAAGGAGATTTATGCATTACCCTGGCAGTAGACAGCAGCTGGAAATGGGAAAACTGTCCTTGCAAAACTTATTTGAAGTTAGTGAGTTAGATTTTGGACCTTGCAAATTTTCAGGACCTGTTTTCAGGTCATCACACTTAATGTGGCATGCTGCTGCAGGAACTTTTCTGATATAAAACTAGGTATCCTTAAAAGCTGAAGTAATGTTATTTTCTAGAGCAGATTTTGATTTGACTAACCTTTCAAATGTATGCTTTTTTGTTAGCAGGTAAGATATCTAAGAATTACTAAACAGTGTTTGATGAAAGGTGCATCAAACATGTAGTCAACGTCTGGAAAACACCTGTAGCAGACACTTTAGAACAAGGAATAGTTCATACAGAAAATGATTAGCCCCCCTCATCTTCTTCCAGCTTCTTCCCCACAACAATTTACTGACTTTCTGTGTTAGATATTGCATATGGACAACTACATCTTATAGACCCCAGCAAATCTGTATTTTTAAAACGTATCTTCCTTTTTAAATGTATTTATACATTCAGTCCTGTGTGAGACTATTTCTATAGTCCTCATTTTTATGTATCCCATGAAAGACTACTTTCTTTCATTTGTTTTAAACTCACAGTGCCTTCTTTCTTTTGAGAATACATGAATGATGTCACTGCTTTTCATGATTTTATAGGTCTCCATTTCACCTGCATGCGAAAATGCCCCACACAACTTATCACACATATGGCCCTTAATGGTTTTGTTTCTGTATCTTATATAAGAAAAGCAACCAGAACTCAAGTGCAGTGTTCAAGAAATTTGATTTAGACAATGCTCAACATGGTGATTTCTATCTATTTTCCATCTCCTTTTCAATTAAGTGCAAATATTCTACTCTCATTTCAGACTGACACCGACCATTAAACTGATGTCCACAGGGAGCTTTTCAAGTGATTCCAAGTCATATACATGTTTTCAAAAGCAAACATAACCAATGCATGCTATGATTTAGAGGTGCTGGAAAGACAGTATTTACATTTCTGTTATTTTCAAGGGACCTTAAAATAAAGCATACTCATAGAGCTGTCTTGATTGCAAATTGCAAAGAATTAAAAGAATGTCAAATGTCATTCCAGTGTGTATTTTACTGCCATGGTAACACAAAGGTAACTGAGTAGGTTAAGCTACAAATTGCCTACTCAGCTATCTAAAGATGTCAATGAAATCAAGTCACTTAATCAGGCTTATCATTGCTTGTGCTACATAATCAAGACAACCCTATTAAAGCCAAAGTCAAAATGCTGGGTGTTTTTGTGTGGTCACTCTTCTCTGTATGCTATAACTGTAGCATACAAACTCTGGTCTGTGTGCTCCAGTGTATCAAACATGGTCAATCAATTAACATTACTTATTGTCACAGGCTGTTTTGCCACCATGTTAAATAGTAGTTTGCTGTCTCTTGCAAATACTCCACATGGTGAGGTTTTTTGCATCATTTATAATTAAAGCTTAATCTTTTCAAATAAATCCTTTCATATGCTAGATGCATTCCAATTGCACACATCTCAATTAACAATAAAAACAGATGCGCTGAAAAGTACACTCCTGGGTTTTCTCCTTCTAACTCAAAATTATATGCATAAAATACAATTTTAAGCTGTGGTTGTTGCCAAGTAAATACGCATTATAATCAAAACCACACAGAAAAAGGGTATAAAATAATTTTTAAAAATTCTTAGCTAATGCTATTGCAGGGTAGTGGAAAGATATTTATGTAGAAAAATAAGTAAAAATACTTGCTACAATTTATTCTCTCAGTAAGACAGTAAAAGTTTACATTGCTTGATTACATTAACATCAATTATAATGAATGCATAGCCCCTACCACCATAAAGTAGCTTGTAGTGTTGTTCTATACCTTTTATAATATAAATTTTATAATTAATTCTATAAATTTTAATACTGATTTACTGCTCACTCTACAGATACAGTTGACCTTAGCAAGTTTTGTAGTACCATTAAAAAGATTGCTGTGTTCATTTTTTATCCATACCTAGAACTTTACCAGAAACTCAGAAAGAAAAAAATGTAGATCCCATACCTGTTCTTCCCTGCAAAAACACATGAAGAATTTTCAAAGCCTGGGCAAGCCATAGTGCAATGTTCAGGAAGAAGTCAAAAAAAAAAAAAAATAGCAGAGAGGAAATGTCCACTTGAACTTAATTTCAAATATATTAATGGAAACACCTCTTTCCATGACAATCTCATAGGCTTAACACTTTTGTTACTCTTTGTAAGTGTGAGCAGCCTACACCAGTGTTATGGTAGGTTATTAGCACAATAATTTCTAGATAACAAAGTGGTTACTCAAGCAGTACTGCTTACCCTATCTTTAGAAAACATGTCACATAAACACGTGACTACTGTGTATGGTTAGGACCCTCTTTCCTAATGCACATCTCCTGCAGCAGACACTTTCTAAAGGATTCAGACCCCAATCCAGAAAATCACCTATGCACCTATTTAAATTTAAGCATGTGAATAAACCCTTTCATTTCAGTGGAAATGCTGCTTAAACTTAAGCATGTGTTTGGGTTAAGGCTTCTGAGGGCCTATGGCGTAGCACAGAGAGACTTGCCACCTACCGTTTCATCCACATCATGTCCTACAGCACCTGGGTTTTCCTTGGAAATTGTCCATCTTGTTAAAAAACAGACTCAAACTTGATTAACTTATAAAGTCTTGAATAGCCTGCAGTATGAAGTAGCTCAGCTGTACATGCATAGGCAAGACAAGTTTTGTGCCAGGAAATAGACTCCCTCCCTCATTTTTCAAAATGACCTTATTTTTTCCCAGTGGTTTTTTATTCATATCAAGATAAATTATTAGAAGGAAATCATGGTTTATTCACCTCATGAAATATTTACAGTCTTGTTGCTATTTTCAACATATCTACTTGGGCCTCAATTTAGTCCTTGATTTCAAAGGAAATTAGATCAAACCTACAGAACATAAAAACTAAGCTTTCAGTAATGTTGTTCTGTTAAAAATGTTAGCCAAAAATGAATATTTTTGCTTTATTTATACAAAAACAGTATATTTTTTTTCATAGTCATGTATATCTAGGTTTAATTCCACTAAACCACATGGAGAAGACCATAGCTCAAAGTTCCCCGAGAGTTCGGGCGAGGCTCACATGTCTAGCCTCACCAGTGGTGACTCACTGCTCATTCCAGAGCAGCTCATTGTGTTATGTGTGGCAGACAATGTCAAAAGATCTCTTTGGTTTCGATCAATAACTCATTGAGGTGCAGGTGCACAGCAAGACAGGAAAAAAGCCTTTTGAGGTAATCCAAAATAACACTCGAACATCTGTAGAGAAGTTACCTTTGTTGTAGCTTTTGTACTGTGCTACACAGAGTATCAGCTTTATGCACATGTGCATCTCTGGTAACAACTTCATTTAAACATTGATGGAATTTTCTACTGCATTTGCTCTGGGGCATGCTTTAAAATGTTCATAACTTCATTATTTTACAATCAACTCTAATACAACCTAGCAAAAATATGTACTATTCACTGGAGAATAGTTACATCCCAAGTTTCATATATCAAAGTTTTGTTGTTTCTAAGTTATGCTAAGGAGAAGAAATCAAGTCAAAACAACTTTTCTCTTTCTTTATTAAAAAGTGTAACGTTTTCATAAAGGCAAAAATCAGAAACAGCTGAAAGCATTTTACTCAAACTGTAGAAGGAGGAGGAATTTACCTTTGAACAGAGACCAGTTATGCATAATCATGAGGCACAAAGGTGAGAATGTGGACTAAGAGCATCTGTAAGCAGGTACTTTCAACAGCAAAAGCTTTCAATCTTTACCCCACCTTCATCTCTCTCCTCTAGACTCTCTTCCATCTCATTGCTTTTCTTTCCCTTGTAAGGCAGCTACCTATTTGTCTTTGCCTCTTTTCAAAGTTAGTAACCTTCCTCCATTCCTTCTCCCACTGCCCAGTGTTTGTGGATTCTGGAGCTATCTGTTGATACCCGAGAAGCAATAAACTGTAATAATTTGAAAGATGCAATCGTAGGTGTTTAGTATCATTAGATGCCATAGTAGGTGTTTAGCAAAAGTTTTGATTTCACTGAACTAGAAGCACTTGAATTGCCTGCATGGGCCTAATGCCAGCAAACCAAGTTTTTTAGTATGTACCTTGTCTCATCCTTTCAGCTGTTTGTGAGGACAGCTAAGGTAGGTGAGAAGAGAAAATAGAAGAGAGGTGGGCAGCAAATCCAACAGCACTTTGAACATCCTAAAAAAATGTGATTTATGGGCATGATGGTGTTATTGCCATGAATGACACATTTTCAGAAATGTTTATCAGTAATTAATTTTTCCATTATATGCCATTAATTTAGTATGCAACTTTATTCGCTCCTCCATTTCTCTTGTAGCCCTCTCAAGTGAACTAATAGGTGAATCCTTGGCAATGAACTGAGACATGAATGATCCTATGTGCTGGTTTTGGCTGGGATAGAGTTAATTTTATTCACAGTGGCTAGTATGGGGTTATATTTTGAATTTGGTCTTAATACAAGGTTGGTAACGCAGAGTTGTGTTTGTTATTGCTGAGCAGGGCTTACACAGAGCCAAAGCTTTTTCTGTTGGTTCTAGTTCCATGCTGGTGAGGAAGTTGGGGGTGCATGGGAGGCTGGGAGGAGACACAGCTGGGACAGGTGACCCCAACTGACCAAAGGGACATTCCAGACCATCACGCTCAGTACATTAAGTGGAAGGAAGAAAGAGGAAAGTGAGGATGTTTGGAGTGATGGCATTTGACTTCCAATGTTACTGTCACATCTGATCAGGCTCTCCTCTCCTGGAGATAGCTGAACACCTGCCTGCCATAGGAAGCACTGAATTCATTACTTGTCTTTCTCTATTTGTTTGTGCAGGTTTTGTTTTCCCCTTTAATCTGTCTTTATCTCAAACCATGGGTTTTCCAGCTTTTACCCTTCCAATTCTCTCCCCAATCCTGCTGGTGGGCTATGAGTAAGTGGCTGCCTGGGGCTTGCATGTTGGCTGGGGCGAAACCATGACATCTCAATAGCCATAGGCCATCCTCAATTCTTCTCTTTTGTCAGATGTAAGGTACTTCTAAGAAATCTTTACAGTGTACTGGTCACCTATGGGAATAAAAGTGTTGCTTGAGCTTCATGACTACACTATAGAGGCAGGGGTTTTTTTTCTGTTGATAGCACAGGAACACTAAACTACCCACTTAGGTGGACTCAAGTTAGGTTTCTCCCAAGGTAATCAGTGAGCTCTGTGACAGAGCCTTAAGAATGTTTCAATCCTGTGAAGCTGATCAAAACCAGTTGCTATTATGAGTTTTAAATCTGACTCTTGTCATTTTGCTGTATGTAAAGTTTAGCTCTTTGTGTATCCTTATGCACAATGTTTAAATCTGAAGCCCTTGGTAGGCTGAGCACACTGAACTGCTGACAGACGCAAGTGTGAAGTGTGTACTTTTATGAAAGGACTGCTCCAAATACATGTATCTCTCCTCAGCAACGGGCACTCTGCTAAACTGTGTACATGACACTTTATTTCATAACAAATTTGTTCCTCTTTGGCTTAGGCCTTATTCCTGCCCTTTCTGTAAACACAGGTATGATATGATCAAGTAAAAAAAAGTCATGTATCTGCAACTCAGTCTGAGCAGAAAGTTATCAATCCACTAACATACATATGAACACACTGAGAGAAAATGTGTGACACTCCAGTCACCTTAATTAGAGCTTATTAGAACCTGCTCTGATTCTTACAATGGCGATTCCAAAGCTCTTATCTTACAGATTCTTGAGACTCAAAAATAAAGTGTTATTAATGGAACTAATGGAGGGAATGCCAAAATTAATCATCAGCAACTCCAAAAGCTAAATTTTTTAAGATCAGATAATGTAAAATAATATACAAAAAAGAAGCAGCCAAAGTGAAATGTTATCAAGTGGCAGGCTATTTCCAAGTCCAAAGCAGGTCATCAGTTGCATTTTGAGGGAGGAAACTCAGCTGTCTGACTCTGTTGGGTTGCACAGGGAGGCACAGTGTCCTTCCTACAGACCCAGATAGGGCTGCTGCAATTGCTTCCCGCCGGCTCCTCAGCTCACGGAGCAAGTCCCAACCCCCCAGTGAAATCACATGTCCGCAGAGGCAAGGAAATAGGAGGGGTCCTTCGTGTGGGTTCCAGATCTTTTAGAGCTCCAGAGGGTTCAAGGACAAAGAATGATCTGAGGGAAGGGTCCAGGGTTCTTACAGTAGAGGAATAAAGGGTGGAGAAAAGGAAAACAACCAATAGGGTACAACAACAGGGGTGGGATCAACAGTACAGCAACCAATGAGGATAATAGGGAGGAGGGAATTAGAACAGGGAGCCAACGGGGCGTCGTACAGGGGAGAACTTTCTAGGTGGAGGCGGGGACCCTAGAGCTCAGTGCTGCCCTCGGATCCACCCCTGGCCCCCTGGTACTCCCACCATTGGGTGGCCAGGGCTTGGTGGGCATCGGTCAGCCACAGCCCCCTGGGAGGCTGGGTCACCAAAACAGCTGTCTATTTCTAAAATGAATTATTTTGATCCTTTCAGAAGGTTTCTTTACAATAAAAATGTAGAAAAGGCAGAAATAAAAATTGAAGGTTGAATAATGAAACAGCTTTGTCATAGTGGATGAGGGAACTATAGGCTAAAAACTGGACTTGGTTCTGCAAGCCTTGAAAAGAGAAGCTGACAAAACTGAAGCCTCTAATGAAATTTTAAGTTTACTGGCCATACAACCCAAGTTTAAGAACTGTCTCTCTTTATCACGCTCTTCAGTCTTTCTAAGCATCACAGTCCCTACTTTTGGAAAAAAAGCTTCAGACCAATGAAGTTAGCTTCTCTTGTCCTTGACAATCTAATTTTCTAGAAAGCAGTCAGCTGGGGAGGAACATCCTAAAAAGGTTGTTCCTTTGAGTGCTGTAGGTTCAGATCTTTAAAGTACTTGCTTCTACTGACATCATTACAATTCTGGAAAGAGGACACATGAGAAAAAATAAAACATGTGCTGATTTGATAATACTCTCTCCTGATTTACTCAGTACGTAATTTTTATCCTTTTTCTTCCTCTGGCTGAACATATGGGTGTTTCAAATCAGGTAGGTTAAGCAATACTGGAAGACAAAATAGCTCTTCTGAACTTAGAACTAATCCTCTTCTGTGTATTCTGATTAATTTTCTGGTTAGCTGGAGCTGCAAGACAGCCTTTTACACTAATTCCATTACGTAGGTCTGCTATGTCCTCTTTCATGCCTTTTCTTCCAGATCTAAACAGTCTTTACAAACAACTGTTCAGTGAGAATTTTCTACGTCATAACCATTTTCATTGCCATTTTCTAGACTTTTTCATGTTTCTCTTGTTAGCTAGTATTATATTGCCTGAGATAGGCTGGCCAGAACAGTTCACTGTACCTGAAATATTCTGTGCACAGAAATTGCATAAGACCACATCTTGCTTTCTGCTGTTTTTTCTACTCATTGCTTCAGTTTTTCTTTAATTTAATGTCATGCATGGTGGCATGCACATTTTTCCTGAATTAACAATTCATGGGTTGTGATATGATGGACAGTTTCTTTCTATTACAATACCTGACATTAGCTTTAATTCAGTTGCATTTCGCTATTGATCCTGAGAAGACCTTTAAAATTTATTATGGCACTAATCTCACCTAAGATAGCTAATTCTGACTCACTTGAAAATGCAGTGATGTCCACCCAACAGCAGGTGAATGATTACCTCAGCAGAAGTGTTGTATGCAGCTGTCATTAATAAGCCTACCCACTATGACCTTGTCTGAGATGATTCCCTTCTTCTCCAACACCCCAGTGTTCTCTGCCAGAAAATTTCCCCCTCTAACAGGTCACTGTGTGAAAAGTTCATGTGTTGCTACATAAAGTCATTGTGCACCCCAGTCCCTATATTGCAAGACAGTGAATAAGCATTCCCTGCATATCTCCTTGATTCATTGATGGCTTCACAGACCTTCCTTTTTTGACTTTTCCTTTTCCTTTTCCTTTTCCTTTTCCTTTTCCTTTTCCTTTTCCTTTTCCTTTTCCTTTTCCTTTTCCTTTTCCTTTTCCTTTTCCTTTTCCTTTTCCTTTTCCTTTTCCTTTTCCTTTCCACCTCATCTCTTTTCTAAGCTGATTTCTTTTTTTTTTTACTGTCTCTCTGGAGAAAAAGTGATTGTCAATCCTGAGACTTCTTGTTGTTTTTCATATTAATTTGACTACTTTCTTTCTGAGATAGAAAAAACTACTTTCTGCAATGACCTTAAAAAATGGTCTGTATCATGGACTTATACTTTGACATAATGTGGTGTTCTTTTTTATTTGCCTGGCCTTTCCTGATAACTCTTAACATTAATTTTGCCTTTTTTGTATTGCCCTTGAAATTGCCTTTTATGGAACTATCCACAGTGCTGATAAGCCCTCTCACCTGAACAACTTAATAATCTATAACTGTACATGCCGTGCATTAGGATGGTTTTTTTTCTGTATAAGCATTACCTAGCCTTTACAGACACTGAATTTCATATGCTATTTTATCACCTACCAACTCAGTCTTCTAAACTTATTCTGCAAGTTTTTGCAGGTAAAAGCAAACATTATTCCAGATTTGAGGAAAGGAACGTAAATCTATTCTGATGAAAATTTGTGTCCAGACAAAATAAAGAGCATGTTTTGGGGTGAGAGACATGGACATATTCAGTACATCTATACAGGTCTTGTCTGTACAGTTACTCACTCCTACAGTCAACCAGATTTTAATGGCTGCATTGAGAGGTCTGAAAAACTCCTGCTGGCCCTACAGTTCCTTTACATGTTTGATACAGGGAGGAGAAAGTGGCTGGAACAGAGTAGCAGGGAGAGGAATTCAAATAAGTATGGAATCAGCTTTCTACCATTTCTTCCAAGGAAGTGCACCTTTAAAGAAATAGGAACAGCCTTCTCTTCTTGAAACTTAATACTCTAAAAGTATTTCTTGATCCCCAAAGAAAGAAATATTGGGATGTAGTCATAGGTTTTTCTTTTTCTCTCTTTTTTTCTTTTTTCTTTTTTTTCTCTCTCTCTCTTTTTCCTTTTATAATTTTTTTTGACTGTCTGATATTTTTGTCACACTTTAGCCAGCTCTAATTAGCATATTTTTGCAAACTGGTGAAGCAGGCAACATTTTCAACTTCCCTTTGAACATTTTGTGAGGCAAAACACAGAAGTAACACTTACATGTAGAGGGTTCTGCAGTTGGCTTTGTTCCAAGCATCTTTTGAAACTAACAGAATTAGGCAAGTTGGACCTTACACACCCATATGGAACTAGAAAATCTAATGACAACACAGAAAACTGTCAGCTGGTTCTTGAAGTGTCACACAAGAAAGCAAATCATTACCAGAAAGCTGGTTTATTGAACCTAACTGACATGAACAACAACAAACCAAAATTAGTAAAAGCATGTGCCTAGGGCAATCTACTGCTGTTTATTTATTTTATGTTTCCTAAAGCTTCTTATTCCTTAGGTTTCTTTGTTTGATATTGTAATATAGCAGTCTTGCTATGATAAAATTCTATATTCTGAGGGGACAATTAATGACAATCAAACACAACATTCTATTTATAGATCAAGTAAAACATATATTCATTCTGAAATAAATTTAATATTTTAAAAAATCTATTTCAAATACAGAGGTTTCCTCTCATGGCCTCTTATTTCCTCTAGTATGAGGGGAAAAAAAGACAATGGATTTCTCAGAGTACTCGCTTTTTATATAAGGCTGAGAAGGTATGAAGATTTCCAGTTCCCTGGAACCCACTGCCAGCCCTGAACAGGGCAGAGCTCCTTGCTTTGAATGTATGATTTCCCACTTCATTCCCAAGTATAAAGGATCAGAGGATGAATCCATTCCCTGGTCCATGCAGTTCAAGCTGAAAATCATTTACCAGTGAATCATGATCTGCCTCTGTTCAGACCTTCAGATGAGCTAACACATTCTTCATAATTTTATTTTGTTTTTATTTCTCTCTGAAACATTCATGTCTCATTCCTTATTTATCCAAAAAATAGAATCTGAAGGAAGGCTTAAGCATGGAGCCACAGACATGACATGCAGCATCCAAGTGACACTGGCACACATAGTCCTGGAGATGACTCTGAAGCTTCCCAGTACTTAAGTTTTAAGTAGTCTTCCGGGCTGTTCCAGGCTGTCCGTCCTACTTGTTCCCATGCTCAGACCCATCCTTTACCTGTCTCAGGCCTTGACCAAGTGAGACATGACCTAAAAAAGCTCTAACCAACCCTACAGCAGAGGCAGATGGAAATGGTTCAGTTCCTAGTGAACCCCTGCCCAGGCACCAGTGCTCTCAGTTGGGAATGAGGCACACAGTGTCCAACTCTTTTGGCAGAGCCCAGAAGACAGTAAGATATAAGGGCCAAAACCATAGAATAACAGAATCATCAAGGTTGGAAAAGACCTCTAAGATCGTCAAGTCCAACTGTCCACCTACCACCACCTAGGATGTTCATCACTAAATCATGTCCTCAAGTGCCATATCCATGTTTTTTGAATACTTCCAGGGATGATCCCTCTTTCAGTTCCTTGAGCATTCTGTACCAGTGCTTTATAACCCTTTCCATTAAGAAATTTCCCCTCATATCTAATCAAAACCCCCACTGATGTACCTCGAGGCCATTTCCTCTTGACCTGTCACTTGTTATCTGGCAGACTGCCCCCCACATGGTTACAACCTCCTTTCAGGGAGTTGTAGAGAGTGATAGTCTGCCATTAGCCTCCTTTTTTCCAGGCTAAACAACCCCAGATCCCTCTAAGTTTGGTCACTGGGCTGTGAGGTGGACTCCTTTTACTTTTGTGGCTTTACTTTTATTGCATATGGATACCAATTCTAACTGATAATTTGGCCCACTATATATGACATGTATTCACAACATAAACCAATGATTATATTACCACACAGTACAGCAAATTGTTTCTTAGGCAATAAAAATGCATTATCAACTTCAAAGGAGCAATTACACTGCACACTGTGAAAGTATATTGAGAATAATACACAGAACTCCGCTCAGTCTAAATTAGTCTATTGACATGATGGCAGCTGTGAAGATGGAAGAGCGCAGGAGATTCAGGCACTCTGTGCATTAAATTCTCATCAGGAGAGCTAAATGGACATAAGAACATCAGTGAAGACATGGGAGGCAGAACTTCCTCTGATCTAAAATACTGATGATTTCAGTAAATCTAGGTTAGTTTAAGCCAACTGTTCTTTACTCTCACAGAGGTAGAGACTGGTATAAATGGGGGGAGAAGGGTATGTTTTATTTATTTAATCAAAGGGAACTTGCCAGCCTAGTTCCTACTTTGGCCCTGCCTCCTGCATGTCTCCCCTTCTGCAGGCAGTGTGGGTGTCAGTGTAAAGGAGATGAGTGTTTGTCACCAACTCTTGTCTTGCCCGGACCCTGCTCCATTCCACTGCATGGATAAAAGTAGCACACACAAGCACTCCTATAATTACTACTTTGCCTTCCCTCTTAGTTACCACCTTGAAATTATGAAAAGCTGTAAGATTACAGGGGAAGATAAATAGCATTACAGAACCTGAAGAGAATATTTATTAATCCTCTGATTCCACTTATATAGTTTCATTCACAAATCATTTTTTCTCTTGCACCCTGCACGTCAATTCCTGGTTTTGTAGGGCTAGTTTTAGAACCTGCCATATTTAGTACATTTGTTAAACTACAGACATAGAAGACATTAACTATGCCATCTGAAATAATGTTCTTCACTGCTGCAATGCAGCTTTCATTGGAAGCAATGAATTTGCTTTATTTAGGCCTATTCCACATCAATAGGTAGAGAAATGCAGACTTTTTTTGTTTGTACGAACAAGAAAGACTTCTCAGTGATTTACCTCTGATGTTTATGGATTTCTCTTTATCACACACAGTATATAGCAAATTATTTTAGGTAAAAACCAATAATTGCATTTTAGGACTCGCAGGTGTCAGCACCACATTATGTTCAAAATCATGACAAACTTCTCTATCTTCTTTCTGGAGAAAGAAAAATATAAGTCTAATATTGTTTGTTGACTCCCAGCCTACTTTTTCTTCTCCTTTTCTCTTTTTGACACAATTTTAGTTTAATGGTACATTAAAAAATTAATGTTTGCAATTATGGTGGCTTGTACACCTCAAAAACCTGGCAGAAAACCAGAAACTTTTATCTGGAGCAAATTTACAAGCCACCAGAGCTAAAAGTTAATTAGAAATTAATTTTATATTTTTCGTAAATTATTTGTTTTATGTATTTGTGTTACTGTATAAAAAAATATACATTTAAGCAGGTTATTGTAAGCACAAGAAAATTAACAGCATTAATCTGCAGTAGAATGGTTTGGCCAAGTTTAATTTATTTTTCTCACTTATAACACTAAAAGAACATCTTACATTCATACTTTATATGCAAGTCACAACAGTTCTGTTCATAACCACACTGTGTCTCCTTTATATATTCAAGCTATTTGCAAAATTTCCATGATCTGCACAACAAAAACCAGACATTACTAATACTTTAATGGCTTAGATTTCCAAATCTCAAAATAATTTAAACTGCTTTCATTACAAAACAAGTGAAGATATAAACTGGAAATAAAGTATCTAATCTTGAGATTCTAAGGATCCAAATCATCTGCACAGAAAATAGATGTCATCCACGACTTCTAGATCTTGAACATTACTCTTTTTTCTGCTCAGGCTACTGACACATAAATAATTCTCTGTGCATAATCTGTGTTAAATATGCACAGTCTGTGTTAAGCATAATACAAAGAAGAATTTCCACCTAAATGCAAACACTGAAAACAGCTATACGAAACATTAATTGATTTGTTTTGAATTCATATCTGACAGTAACAAGTATTGAGCAGTTTTTGCTTTGTTATTGTAGGTGTTGTTAATGCACTTTCTACACCCATTTAAATGCAAATTATCATGCAAGTAATCATGTGAAGGAGGAAAAAGGAGTATGTTCAGCTGAAGACAAAGCTGGAAGGATAATAGCAAGCATGAGCAGAGTGTCAGTGGAGGGCTTTACATTAAAAAACCCTTTTGGAATCCCAATGAAAACAAAACTGCATTGAAAATATCTGAGCAGAATATTACACCACAGTAGAATGCATACATGATTTCTATAAAGTGAAATTAAATTAAATTTTCATAAATATATGCATAGATGTATATTTCTATGTTGGATATATATTTGCAAACATATTGTATTCTATTCAAGCATTCATGTCAGCTCCATAAACAGAGCTTCAATTATTGGCTAAAGGCAAATATTTGTTATTTGAATCTGGAAGTGGAGAAGAAGAATCTTTAAACAGACTACTGTATAACCAAATAATGCTTTAGGGTGTCATTTGTGCAGAAAACAGGAAATGAACTGGGACTTAATAAGCATAATTAAACTAGAGAACAGCAATTTTAGACCTATGTACTCCAGGGAAGTATGATCTTGGAAGAAATTGTAGTTTAGACATTTCTCAAGGCCACTTAAGTAGCTAAAGACCACAAAGCCCTGTACTGCGCTAGAACACAGAAATAAGCTTCCTGTCCACTAGTACCTCTTTAATATTTCAGCTTACCATGCTCTGAGTTGTTTAGCCTGCCTGACATGCAGTACATTATCATGGATAGGGAAAGAACTACAGCTCTAATGCACCACGAGCTTCCTGGCGTGCCGCTGACTCATTTGACAACAGCATCATGATGATAAAGCCTTGAAACATTGTCCATATGCTGAAAGACAGTCATTAGCCTGGAGACAAGCACACCTCAGTACAGAACAGGCACCTTCTTTCTTGGTGATCATTTCCTGGAAGTCCCTCTCCCTGAGCTTTTGAATCCAAGAAAGTTGAGTTTTCAGAGCATTTGTCTATGCTGCAAAGTCCTTATGCTGAAAACTGTGCTGAATACCATCAGATTAAATTTCTTAAGTCTCTGGAATTGTTTATATTTGCGTCATTGGGCAGAATGACACAACTGTGCTTGGACAGCCATATACAACTCAAAGTGGGCAGCTGTAGAGATGGAAGTGGCATGCTGTAATGAAGTTGAGAAAGTCTAGCAGGGATTGGGAGAGATGAAAGGCATAGGGAAAGGAGGCAATAATTTGTTAGAAGTTAGAATGAGAGGAAAACAGAGAGTTGTTGCCTTGCATTGTGGACAGAGGAAAGGAAAACAGAAAATAAACTTTCTCAGAAAAGGCATCCAGAATACATTTAATGTGTTGAGTCTGTCTCAGTGAAGTGCACTGAGGTGTTGTTTTGCAGGCAGGACAAAAAGGAATGGTAGACAGAAAATCCTGTATGTACCTGTCTTTCTGTCCATCCGTTCAAGTACAACTCTATCTCAGGCATTCTCTTTATTAAGAGAATTAAGTTATTAGTTAACTCTGAGATCATTCTTATGTCTGTCGAAATGAGTAGATCTATAGATATTTTAGAGGTTCCAAAACTTTGTGCTCTTTCTTTTCTTCTGTTCTGAGACGGGAAACAAGACAGCTCCAGATAAGGTTTAGACTGGATTTAGGAAAATTTTTTTCACTGAAAGGGTGGTCAAGGCACTGGATTTCCCAGTGGAGTGGTGGAATCACTGGCTCTTGGAGATGTGGCTTAGCAGTGAACACAGCAGTGCTGGGTTAACAGTTGCACTCAATGAGCTTCAAGGCCTTTTTCAGTCATAACAATTCCATTATTTGTTTTCCTGGTTCCTGACCAAGGATGGTGGTAGTAGTAGAGGGAATCCTTTGTCTCAGGCTTGAAGCCCAGGAGAAGGGAGGAAACAGACAAAATATTGGTTAAAAAATTAATTTTCATATAAAACAGGGATGAGAGAAGATAGAGCTTCCAACCTAAAGCAAGCCTTGGAAAAAAAGTGTCAAATATGACCTTCCATAGTGAGGAATTTTTTCCATTGCCAGCCACAGCACAATCCCTTACTGATTAGAGTCGGTGGTCTTCTGCAAAGAGTGCGCAAGCAGAACGTTGTGGCTTTCCAGTGACAAATGTGACAAACGTTTGTGAATCATATAAATAGCAGTAATATTGGTTTTCTCCACCTTCCTTCTTATTGCCATGGTTTTTTGCTGTTCTCCTTCTAGATCAGATAAGCATTAATCAAGATTATTAGAGTTAAGCGAATAATTTGCAATGAATAATTTAGCAGATGAATTTGCCTCTTTTCCTGACTATTGAATATTGTTGAGCAGATCATCATCTTCATTAACATATTCATTATTCTAATTTATTCTGAAAATGTACCCCATGAAAGCTTCTGTATACTTGGCACTCAGTATTCCCTCTATGTGTGTTGCCTGGCTATGACTGATCAAACAAATCATGTGATGTTGACATAGTTGCTTTACTGGGTAAACACTTGAATACATCCTATCAAAAGAATATAAAATAATTTATATTTAATTTGCTTACTACTTAGAAAATAATTTTCTGTTAAAAATCTACAAAAGAAAAATCTTGTCTGTCTTATCAACCTTCAGTAAAATGAAGGGATTTTTGGTTTTGAATGCAGCTTTTGTGTGTGTCTCACCAACCCCAGACAGGAAGTGCAGAATATTCTGCAAAGTCTGAAAACTCTTTTCTTTTCACAATCTCTTCAACTGCAGTGATTCCTGATCGTGAGATGCACCAGCTCTATTTGTATAGTGGTTTTGACCAATCTTCTTTCTCTCTTCTAATGAAGCAAGATCTCGTAGCACACACTGATGACATTATTTAAATTGATTTGTGTATGCTTTCTTTACAGTCTTTCTGTGGTGGTGTGGAATAACTGTAGAGCGAACTGATATAAGCACTGATAGACTGTGTAAGAGGTATTCCAAAACACAAAGAAAAAAATAAATTAACTAATAAACAAAATAAAACGAAAATAAAATTAAACATCTCTGATGTAATCAGTTGACTGTGTGTGCAACTGCTCACAAAATCACAAATGCTATCATTGACAGCCATTGCAATCATATGGTTTGAAACTATCTCTAAAATGTACCCCAAAACCTACCTGAATCTAACTAGTTCAATTAAAAAAAAAAAAAAAGTATATTTATATATAAGCAGAATTATGTTTTCAGAATCCAGCATTTTCTATAGCTTTGTTACAAAGCTCAAAGCTCTTAATGGATAAATGCAAAGTCAGGATCCAAACCATTTCTTAGGGCACATAAATATTCTTAAACCACTTCCTACTGTGAAGTTCAAAACAGAGAATCCACTGACTTACCCAGAACCACACCAGGATGCAGCAGTAGATTTACCCCTGCTATCACTGAACAGTGGACATAGCTGAAGCAAAATCTTCAGCCCCTCTCTAAGACACAGGACACAGTTTCATAAAATTAGTTTAATGGATCTGCCAACCATCCCTGCCAAACCAAACTATCCTGAACTGATTTGAAACATACTTAAAATTACAAATAACACCGTACATAGTTTTTTCCACTCAATAATTTTTCTGTGAAACAATATTCATTCCATGCTAAAGGGCTGGTTTTGACATAGTTGTAACCTAACACATGGGAAGATCTTGATGTTTTCCAAATATTCCAGATGAAATATGTTGTCTCCTGTGAGGAAGCTGTGTCCTGAATGCTCTGGCAATCCTGAAATGAGTCTAAGATCCTGGAAACAATTATGCTGTCCAAGGCAAAATGTTTCAGCCACCCAGGAAGGGTTTCTGCACTTTGGGTTTCTCACGAATGTGCCAAAATACAGTTGAGAGCCTTTGGCTGGGGTTTGCAGAGTTGGGTTCAGTTGGAAAATATATAGGTTATTTTTAAAGGATTATGTTTGCCCTGCTATGGGAAAGCCTCAAACATATAATTTGTATTTCAGGGTGGGACAATTCCCTCCCCTCTCCTCCCAAATTCAGAATTTCCTAAAAAATAGGAAGGTCAACTTTTGACCTCGTCACTTACAGGCAGCTGACCTCTGTGCTTCTATGCCCATGAAACAGCCCGCTCCTTCACAGGCGAACAACTCAAACTATTGTATGGGTTTGACCTTACGTTGTTAACTCTGCTTTCTCTAACAGCCCATTACGGGGATCTCAAGAGCAACCACGCTGGGCTTTTGCAGATTTCAGACTTATGGACGTTTGCAGAAACATCCTAAATGTTACAGGTCAAAGGGTATATATATCACAAAGAAAGATCATCAGAGAATAACAAAGGTGTTTATTTGGGGAACTGGATATTTGCATACCTTGTCAAGCAACATTTTGGAATATTTAAGATGTCACATTCTGTTCCAACACAAAGGAGTCAGCCTCACGGGCTGCACCCATCTCAAAGTGACTGTACAATGGTACAATTTATTCCCTTTACAGTTTACAAAAGCAAGTTCATCAGTCTTCTCATCCCCTGCTCCCACACACGTTTCATTACCAAAATGGCTGGGAAATGCAACACTAATTTATACAAGCTCTCTGTTACTCTGTGTCCTAGTTAATGGCAAAATGCTCTGTTCCAAGAATGAAACCTAATAATGAGCCATTAAAGATTTTTAATGGCTTAATCAAGAATGCTGTTAAGGATCTCCAAAAAGGCACATCCTGGCATACAGCGGACACTATAAATCTTTTGCTGGTTTCTCTATGGGCAACCTCCTCCCCTTGCCCAAAATAAAAACANTGTTGTCAGCTGCATATTTAGGACATAATATATGATTTTGTAGCTAACTTCATCCCTACTTATTGAAAATACATTTGCTCTAGAAGTTTATACCTATAGAAATGTTGCTGCCATTAAGTGAAAGAGAGTGTTGTCATTTAACCTTTGAGAAAAAAGCATGAGGCAAAATACATTCTCATCAGTTTTCAACTGAGCAAACAGACAAGAGAATGTAAATAATAGTACTGGGTTTGTCAGTGGCAGCATAAGTATTCACAGGTCTTAATAAGGTTTTTTAAAGTCAAATTTCTCCTGTTAAAATATACTAGAAGAACAAAATAATAAATTATACTTGTTTCAGTGGCAAACACTTGCACTCCATTCATCAGAACTCAGCCAGTGGTGCCAAAAAGATTTCACAATCCTAACCGCTGAGATCAACAAATTGCTCTTCGCACTGCGTTACAGTTTCACTTTAATATTCCATCTTTTTTGCTGTGTTTTGTTTTGTTTTTTGTTTTGTTGGGGGTTTTTTTAATGCTCATCCAGGGATAGTGTTAACACACATCAAAATGGATTTATTCCATGCTGTATTGAACAGATGGCAGCTACAGGACTGTGTGAGTAAAAAAAGAATATAGCTGTGGGGCGTGTGCTTGCTGATATCAGGTGGACTAACTGTTCTTAAGCTCCATTATGTGTCCATGTGCTTGAGAATGCTGGTTTATTCTACAGCAGCAAATCATTCAGTGAAACAAATGGTACTAGTGGACAGGAAACTCTGTCAAAGAGATGCTGAAATTAAAAAGGAGCTGTTCTAGTTTAAGGATAGCTTAGCTGTCATTTTGGGCTCACCTGCACTTATGTTGAAGGTCNAGACCTGTTTACTATAGAAAAGGGTAATTCTTAATGTTTCAATAGAATTTGCATTACGATTCAATTGTAATGGGTTTGTAATAAAGAAATTCTTTATTCTATATTATATAGAAGAATATATAATGTATTAATAAGAATATATAATATATT
>VYXC01004066.1:27231-49649 GCA_013397175.1 Platysteira castanea
TTTTTAAAGTCAAATTTCTCCTGTTAAAATATACTAGAAGAACAAAATAATAAATTATACTTGTTTCAGTGGCAAACACTTGCACTCCATTCATCAGAACTCAGCCAGTGGTGCCAAAAAGATTTCACAATCCTAACCGCTGAGATCAACAAATTGCTCTTCGCACTGCGTTACAGTTTCACTTTAATATTCCATCTTTTTTGCTGTGTTTTGTTTTGTTTTTTGTTTTGTTGGGGGTTTTTTTAATGCTCATCCAGGGATAGTGTTAACACACATCAAAATGGATTTATTCCATGCTGTATTGAACAGATGGCAGCTACAGGACTGTGTGAGTAAAAAAAGAATATAGCTGTGGGGCGTGTGCTTGCTGATATCAGGTGGACTAACTGTTCTTAAGCTCCATTATGTGTCCATGTGCTTGAGAATGCTGGTTTATTCTACAGCAGCAAATCATTCAGTGAAACAAATGGTACTAGTGGACAGGAAACTCTGTCAAAGAGATGCTGAAATTAAAAAGGAGCTGTTCTAGTTTAAGGATAGCTTAGCTGTCATTTTGGGCTCACCTGCACTTATGTTGAAGGTCAACACAGGAAAGCCACACACACACATACATATTCAAACAAAGATTTCAAAAAGTCTTTTTCTGCAGTTTTCAGTAAAACTTTTTGTTTTGTTTTGTTTTGTTTTGTTTTGTTTTGTTTTGTTTTGGCTTTTTGTTGCCACTAACTCTTCTTCCACACCCCAGGCACCTCTCTGCTAAGCAGAGAACCAGATAAACCAGGACTGCATAAGCTTTCAGATGCCTTCTCTTATACTACCGTACTTACTGCAACTGCTTTATCGTTAAAAAACGAGGGAAGTGCTATACATACCTTTATATACAAATGTACAAAAACCTGAATATCTGACATACGAAAAGGACAGAGAAGCACACCATTATCTTAGACAGGGCTATATCAGACTACATAATCTTAACTTCTAACTTGTCCTAATAATATTACAATATAAATTTGTGATCAGAAAGTTAAAAAGGTCTTAGAGAGTATAGAAATCATCCATTTTAAATCAGCCATCTTTAAAAAAACATGCAATTTTGATGTAACTCATGAAGAGTGAAAATTTATTAAAATGTGCATTGTCTGCAGGGATGTAAGTTAATGGTTCAGCTATCAGGCAATTATACGTTAGGCATGCATTTTCATGTAATTGCCATGCTCTATTTTACAATAGTCCATGGCACCATTTTATTCTGTTATTTATACAGGGAAACTTCCTAGGTTTGTGGCTCTGAACAAGTTTCAAGCGATTATGGAGAGCTTACTTTTGCATTTTACTGGTGCAGTAATAGGATTTTACTGGTGTAAAGTAGGATTTTACAGAGCCATAGAGTCATGGAATGATTTGGGTTGGAAAGGACAATTTATTGTTCCAATTCCCCTGCCATGGGCAGGGACATCTTTCACTAGACCAGGTTGCTCAAAGCCCTGCCCAGTCTGGCCCTGCACTCTTGCAGTGCTGAGGCATCCATGACTTCTCTGGACAACCTGTGCCAGTGCCTCACCAACCTCACAGTGAAGAATTTCTTCCTAGTATCTAATCTAAATCTACCTCCTTCAGCTTAATGCCATTGTCCTTTCTCCTGTCACTACATGCGCCTGTAAAAAGTCCCTCTCTAGCCTTCTTGTAGACCCATTTGGGTACTGGAGGGTGCCATGAGGTCTGCCTGGAGCCTTGTCTTCTCCAGGCTGAACAGCCCCAACTCTCTCAGCCTGTCCTCATGAGAGGGGTGGTCCATCTCCCTTATCATCTTCATGACCTCCTCTGGACTCTGTCCAACAGGTCCAGGTCCTTCCTGTGCTGGGACCCCAGAGCTGGATGCAGTGTTCCAGGTGGGGTCTCACCAGAGCAGAGCAGAGGGGCAGAATCCCCTCCCTCCCCTGCTGGCCACGCTGCTTTGGATGCAGGCCAGGACACATTCGGCTTTCTGGGCTGTGATACATTCCTCTCCGCAATTGCTGGACTTTCTGCACATTGCTGGGACATGTTGAACTTCTCATCGACCAACACTCCCAAGTTCTTCTCATTTTTATTTCATTTCCATTAACTGTCTTCCTACCAATATCTGTCACACTGAAAACTTACAAAATTCTTGCAAAATGCAAATTAAAAATCAGAATAAAAACAGTAACAAGTTTAGCTTTTGACTGCACCATTCAGCCAGGACTGTCAGACTTTACATGAGTATGGATGCTTTTAGATAGGGTTAATCTTAGGTTGTAACATTCAAAGGCTGAATTGACACATCTGCAATGTGTCAGTGTGCATGTACTAACTTTTTGGCAACTTCCTCCATACAAAATTGGTTTTAATCCAAATGCACAATCATATCATTACAGAAAATCACTTGGCTCAGACTCTTTTACTTAGAATTTGCCTCAACTTGCATGCCATACCTACTGTGCACATACTGCATACTAGAAACAAAAGGAAAAGTCTTTTGCTTGTGTTGTTGTGTAATGTGCGATAATTGAATGCAAACAATTGAAATAAAGTTCCACGGTAGTAGAATTGCATGGAATTTTCATAGCACCTGAATTCACTGTGTGGGTGCTATCACACAGCAGTTCATATTTCAAGGTAAACAATCATACAATATCCAAAGGTGAATCTTTCACGTGATGACCTACCTCTATTGCCAGTACTGCACCAGTCCTCACATGTCCCTATTGCCATCACATTTCTTAAATTCAGTCTTTCTGCAAGCAGCTTAACATGTGAGAAATTATTTTAGTCATCTTTGCAGGTTCTTTCAGCTGTCTAGTGGCATGCCTGACAGACCTCATGGCTTCATTCTTACATTAAATACTTTCCTCTCCTTTTTTAGTGACCCTTAGAGAGAGGGGCTATTAATCTCTGAAAAATCTTCATACTTATCACCTATTTTTTCATTGAATAGTTTGTACTTTTCTAAACCATTTGTGTTCAGATGTTCTTGATATATGCATATCAGACTTATAACATATGGAAATCAACAACTCCTGATTTCCAACTTTTATTTCTATAGAGTCATTTTAATTTTCCACAAATCAGCCCATATAAGCAGGGATTGGAAGTGGAATTTTAGTTTCTTATCCTCCTTTTTTTTGTTGTTGCTGTTGTTTGTTTTTATTTTTATTTTTCATCCCACTCTCATGTTATTCTTAACTAGCTTGTACAATCTGTCTACAAAGTAGGCTCACAGCCATTTCAAGTCAACAGGACTTTTTTTCATGAAGAGCTGTAAAATTTATAGCACATTCAGGCAGGATGTAATATGACTTCATATACAAACTTACACACATGTTTGAATTCAGAAAAGTAAAAATTCTCTTGCAGGTATAGCTGGGATTTAAAAATTAAATTCTAAAAGCTTGGTACTGATATCCATGCTTTTAAACAATCTGTATATTTAGCTAGATTAGCAAGGATTGACCTCTATTTCTTTTGAAGCTTACAATGAAGGACCAATATCATTATTGTACTGTGTTTGATTGTTTTTTACTAGAGACACAGGTTGGGCTATCATTACATGAGAAACTGTGCAAACATAACAAAAGATAAGCCACACCACACCCTAAGAATTACTTTAGAAAACTGCATTCAAGGTCAAAGATGTATCTTCCCTAAATTAGGTTGAAAAGTTTCTTTGTATTTTCAGTTCATATGAGCCATGAATCACTCATGTTCAGCTCAGTCCTTCTGGACTTGCATGCCTGCACAACTAATAGGAAAACATTGCATAGCAAAAGAGAGATGTACGTGGGGTTTCATTGTTTGTTTCCAGTAGCTGCTCTAGAACAAAATACTCGTATATAAGAACTGAAAGGATCTCAGAAGAATGTGGAAACTGTAAAACCCGGTGTTGAGAAGGAGATGCAAAAATAATTTGAAAAGTCATCTATTCAATTACTCTATTACTTGTATATTTAACCAGAAATGTACAACACTTTCTGATTCTACTGTAACATTCGTATTTGTAGATGTTTCTAGAGACCTTAACCTGTTTGCAGAACTGGAATTCCTAGTTTCATTGTCAAAAGTCTTTTCATACCTGCCTTGGTTTGAAAAAACAGATGTCTAAGGAAGGCAGGAGCCTCCCTTGGAATGGAAAATGCAACCCCCTTCCCTCCGAATTATTATAATTTTGAAATTAAGGGGTTTTCAGGCAAAAATATGGGGAATAGGAATAACAGTTCTTTTACTAAAATANTGTAACCCAGGACAATACCATGTCTGAGAAATTAATATATCAGAGTTCTTTAATTATGAGAATACAATAGTGCCATCAAGCTCTCCTAAGTTCTGTGATCTGTTGCTGATCATGGTCTGTTACATCTGCTATGCGAAGAAGTATAAGAATCAAAGCTACCATAGCTCTTACTCCTTGTATTTGTTGTCCACTTCCTGATGGGACATGGACCACTGTACATAACCCTTAATTTTGCCTGTGCATCCTGGTAAATCCCTCTTCCGCGGGGAGTGTATCTAATTGTTCCATTTTCATATGTCATACATTAATATTTTCGTCATTTAAGATAACTAGCACTGCTAAGTTCCATTGTTCTTCACATCTTTTCCAGCTTTAAGCCTGATAGTTTTGTTTGTGTGGTTGTTAGTTCTTATGTTGTGTTAAATGTGAATTGTCACTTCATACCCACAGCCTCTGTGTCATACAGCATTTCAGAGGCTTCTGTTACATTTTGTATTCAGTCATTCCTCTTTTGTGGTAACAAATTCTGGTTCTCAGTCTACTCAAGATGTATTCATATGAAAGTTCTCATCTCTGATTGCCTCCTTCATACTTTTTATTGTATCCAGTCATGTAGCTCAATATTTTCACATTTCAGGCAGCTTGAAATGCTTATTTTTACTGCTCTACAAACTCATGTAATTTCTTGTATTTAGCTTAACTGAAAAACAGATTATTCTGAAACATATAGCAGTGGGAAAAATGTCAGAGAAAAAAATAATATTTTGAGTTTGTCTTGGAGAAATGTCTTGGAAACCAGCAGTAGCTTAGCATGTCTAATATTTTTACCCAGCTTAATGTCTATAAAAATAATGAGTTGCAAATTTCTAAAAAACAAAGAATTTAGTCAAGCATCTTCCAAATAGTAGGGAAAGGCTAGTCAGACTAGAAGGATCATCAGTGCATGAACATCAGTGGATGTTCCAATATATGCATTGCAATATTATTCTGTGCCAAATTGATCTCATTACTTTCTGTTTGTTCACCCACACAGATATACAGCTGATACCCTCATGGCTATCCACAGCTGATACTACTGTGTGTAAAACAGCAATGTATGTGTTTGAAAGTGATTAATCTGTATCACTTTTTATAAAGCAGACCAACTAATATTTTTATATCTGAAAAAAAATCTAATTTTAAGTCTACTTATCCATAAATACATTATGAAACTTGGAATAAAGTAGTTTGGTTAAAAGATGGATGATTTCTAATGATGTTATTGCACATCATTTGTATTTCTCAAATTACAAAGGTATACTTCAAAATGGTCATTCAGAAAGCTTAATTTTCCTCTCTAATCATATGGTTGCGCATATATGGCACTGGGTGCTCTTATCACCTCCTCACAAACATTAATATGGATGTCCTTACTGTGCCTCTGGTATTTAAAATCTTCATTTTCCATCTTTTGTAAACAAAAATATTTAGGCATCTAATTCTTGCATTTCTCAAGCCATTAAGCGTGTCACACAATATGCCAAAGCTAAGGTTATCAGTGAGCTCACAGCTTGATTTTCCCAGGATCAAGCTATGAGTAGAAAAGAAAGCACCAGAGTTTTCATATTTGACAAAACATATCCTATGCTTTGAACCCTTTCTTGAAAAACTTCAGTCTTCAACTTACTTGCTGACTCCAAATGTAGCTGTCCTGCTTTTGCAGAATTTGAACTTAAGCTTATCTTTGGAAGAGTCTTGCTTGTTTTACTGCATCACGCATCAGATAGCCAGCTGGGGGTAAGAAAACTTTGCCTGTCAAGGGAAACAAAGTTCTATCAATGATTTAATCATGGGCTTAAGTGTAACCAAAGACAAGCAAAAAAATTAGTTAAGCCAACTATAAATACTGACTTTTTTGGTCACTGACTTAATGAGAATTCAGCAGGCAAGTTAAGATGAACTTGTGCTTACTTGAAGTCAGTGGGATGTAAATCTGTGGGACCTAATACATAACTTATGTAGGAGGCTGGTAGGCTTGTCTCCCCAAGTCATCGATAGGCGTGATGGGGCCCTGCTCCCAGATCCCACTGGTGAGGCAGTGAGCAAGTGGCTGCCTGGGGTTGGCTGCTGGCTGGGGTGAAACCGCAATGCACAGGTTCAATCCTAAACAAATTTTGAAGGAAGGAGACATGTCTAAGGATTTTATGCAAATGTAATTTGTAAGGATTACATTTTATTGATTATTAATTAAAAGGAACCATGTGAGTTTCTAATGATTTCACAGAAGAGTACAAAATTCATTCTTTCTGGAGTCTCCAACACCATAGCCAGAGAGGATGCTTTGGCTCTATTTACCACTTTCAACCATAAACAAAATTCAATATCATGAATTTTAAAATTGTATGATCTAATGCATCTCCTGAAGTGGACTGCATATATGGGATTATATTGCTTTAGGAAGCAAGAAAGGCAAAAATCATTTTGGAATACATAAAGTTCCAGCTATTGGTGGACATCTCTGCATTTTTTGCTCACAAAACACTCATTATCCTCTACCATGTGTTCTGCAAGAGTATGAGTGTAGGAAACTGCATAATCCTGCAACTGTGGAATAACAAGACATCAACATTTCTTAAGATATTTCTCTGCAAAACAAAAATGTGTTGTTTGCCAGTGTAAGACAAAATCCTTTTATTGTAAAGACATCGTGTGGAAAAGCATCCAAAAACTAGCAATCCAGTGATTGTAGACTAAGAGCATGTTTATCCTCTGAAATTCTTAGAGGAAGCAAACTATTGTGCATTACATTTGTTTCACTCTAATATTTGACAAAGAAAAAAACCTGTATCTTCAACTGACGGTTGTCTTATTGTTGGTAAAAACAATGATAAACTTAACCCTGCTAAACTCTTCACAACTGTGCCTTTTTTATCTAAAGCAGGAGTTGTGTGCTGTTTGATGGGATGTAAAGGAGGTGCATCTGCCCCCTGATGCATAGCTGGCACTTGGGAACACAAAAGAGATTCCACTTTGTTATCTAGTCAGGGGTGGGTGGCGGGAAAGGGGTAGGGTGGAGCTTCTTTGTGCTAGGTCAGTGTATTTCTTCTCTGACAGTCATGGAAGTGAGGGTGTCTCTCTTTGTCATGGTCATTTTCTTCCCTTTGTGTTTTCTAAAAATGTAGGGCTTGCACAGAATCTCTTAAGCCTGCAGTAGCTGTTTCTCCTCTTCCAGCACCTTAATTATACCTTTTGGAGACTGAATCCTTTCAGAAAAATCTTTTTTATGTGATATTTTTGCTGTAAAGGGAAAGCTTGTTTGTTGGACAAAGGAGCTTTCTCTTTTCTGTTTGTTTATGATAGGGCAATTAGACTTCACAGGAAGGTTCTCTAATAATTACACAAAGCAAAGGGAAAACCTTAATTAAATTTTAACGATGAGTACAACTGTGCTGATTAGGATAATGTGGTCATTATATCCTACAACAAGACGTCTTGTTTATACTGTATGCTGCTAGTACTTATGAAGCTTATCTCAAAATTTTATTTATCTCAATTTGGTAATCTCTGCTGTTATTAATTACAAACTCCATTTATACCCCCTACACCTCATCACTAACATAATACATGTTCCTCAAAAAGGCACAATTATATGAAGAATAACAACTTCTGTAATACAGGTAATAATTTTCTCATGTAAGTTTTAGGAGCTCAGTGACCTGAAGTATATTGGACTTCAGATTTGAGTAAATTAAGTGTCCAAAATTGTTGCCCTGGTTTTTGCTAAGCCTTCTGTTTTTAACCTTGGAGTCAGAAATTCTTTCTCACAGTTTCATGTAAATAATAGCCAATGTTTACTTAACAGTATTTTCTGTTTTTCATTCCTTTTGTGATAAGATAACTTTGATGAGCATCTTTCTTCTCCAGTGGGATTGAGAAGGAAGTGACATGTCCTCCAATCCCTTGCGCAGTTGAGAAATGTATAAGACGTGATATATGTAAATAATAAAAGTCTTTCTCCTCCTTTCTGCTGAATCTGGCAAGTGTGAGAGCGTCTTATTGTGTTTTCCCAGACACACAAAATGGTGACAGAGATGCTGTCTAAAAGTTTTGTTTGCTTTCTCTTGGTAAACTGACCAGATATCTTAAAAGATGTATGGGCTGCAGGTCTTGATCTCCTCTTCCATGACAACCATTGTAATAACTGTGAGCCTAGCAGAAATAATTGGAGCATAGGGCCCTGTGTGGAGAGACATTTGGACACTTAAAGATATGACTCAGCCTGCAGAGATGTAGTGCAACAGCACATCTGGTATGTTGTGATTCCCAGTAACTAGGCAGGCACCTGAGCCTTACAAGTTATCAGTGAGGTTGGTAAATTGAGAGATGCTGAAAGTCCAGATGCAGTCGATAGGAAAAGATAAACACAGGTCTGTTTGCAGAAGTCTGTAATGCTGGCCTGTGTCTTTGGTATCTTCCTACCTCTCAGATGTACAGAGCCAGATTTTCCAGAATAGCAGCAGCAGCCTCATAAAGGAGAAATGTGTGAGAAATGTGATGAGTCACACTAGTGAGAAGGACTACCTTCCTCTGATAAAGTAGTGTTGTTATATAGAAAAAGATCATATGTATAAAGTCAGCAAGAGCAAAAGGAAAGCAGACATTCATTCAAAAACTGCCACTGACAGTGCTCACTGGGGAGAAAAGAAGTCTGTAGCCTGGCAGTAATGCATCTGTGGCAGCACAACCTTTGAGATATATAAGTGAATTAAAGCTAGGACTTCAATATCTGGTACAAGGGTAACATCAGAGGGTGAGGTCTGACATCAGCTTTAAGCACTTAGTTATGAAGTAACGAAGTGTGGAAAATGAATACACCATCCTATTTTGTTTCCAGGCTTTACCACGGGTGCTATGAGCCCAAGCACTTTACAGAGTGGCTTATATCAGGCTCAGTTTTCCACACTGCTCACTTGAGAACCAAAAGCACATGCAGTTAGAACTTGAATTCAGATATAAGAGATATATGCACATTTCTTATTTTCATACCTCTGTGGAAAGAAATTAATCCAGGAGTACACAGTCACTTTACAGGTGGCTGTAGGTAAGAAAGTTTAGAAGCATCAGTGCTGTATCAAGGGGCAGGATATCTGAGGGTCAGGGTCTTAACTTGTGGTCTGCACCTATCCCTTTAGCATCAATATGGAGGTAGGACAATATCTCCTTCACCTTCTGTTTCACTTGAGGAGTTCCCATCTGCACTGGCAGGTAGCTTGGGCAAGACTTCCTGTGTACCCCAAATACAAATGATCACTGGCAAGCTTATTGCCATCTTAATATACAAGATGGGCAATGACACAGGTTATGGCATCATTCAGCATCCACTTTGTTCTGCTGTGCCATTAGCGTATGAGTGTGTTCTCAACTGGCTCCACCTTCTCTGCAGTTACTCTGAGATGGGTCTCCTGCAGAATGCTGCTTGCTGAGGTACGTATAAGTTGTGTCCCACTTGGGGAGAAGGCTGCAAAATTTTGTATCAGTGCAAGTGTAAATTACAAAATGCATCTGAGATTTATTTGGCTGATGAACATGTTTGTGCTTTAAGGTGGCTGAAGGCAAACAGCTTTGCAGTGTCAATGATTTGCCACAGCTCTCAGTCCCACATGTAGGATGTGATCCTCCAAAGGAAGGAAATATGAGTTAGTAGGGACAGAAACAAATAGTTTTGGATGAACAAAGGGCTCAGTCTTCGTAATCTAGTATTTCAGATTTCAGTGACAAAGGTATGGAGGACCACTTGGGGTCTTTATTAAAGGACGTCTAAAGAAATAATGAAGCGTGAAGAAGTGACATGATCAATAGATTCGTTCCAGTTTACATTTGTTATAATTCTCACCTAATTGCTTGCTTGGGTCTGCCCATGCCCTTAATTGCATACTGGTATGTCACCTTTGAACTCTGCTCTGTTAATTTTAATTGTAAACAATGGACTGTCTTTTAAATATTTCCTCCAGTTTTCCTTCTTTTCTGTCACAACTGAACCTATGCCTCCCTGACGTATTATTAAAGGAAATGTTTTTCCCTGTTGTGCCTGAATTCTAAGTCAAAATTCAGAAGTTCCTAATGGCTTAGATCCAACACTGGCCCTAGAAGCATCTCCACTACTTACAATAAGCAGGAAAGGTGACTCACCAAGTACGGAACCTGTTTAATACACCTGTGAGCACATGCACACCCTATGTTCAAAATATTTCAGAACACCATGACAGATAGTAATTCTCTCAACAGTACAGCAAATATTGTAGAATTTGTGGATTAGGATTTTTTAACATTACACACAGACCTGAAAGAATAATATTGTACCAATAAGGTGCTTCAGCTTGTTCTAATATAAGCAAGGAACAGATATTTCTATCCACTGGGTAACATTTACATGTATTCCCTTGTATGTCATACAGAGCCATTAATCATTCTAGCAGTCTCTCTACCTCATAGGAGATGTAGGGCAATGATAATGTTTTATGTGTGTAATTAATCCTGTAGCAGATGTGTAGTTTCCAAGACTACTGCCATTAGAGTATTGACAGTGTTCAGAACAAATATTCAGGCACTAGTTTAGTAATGATTTTAATATGATAATATCCTGTTACTCATAAACACAGAATATTCAGACCTTAAGTTTTACATAAGTGTTGCTATTTGTAAAGGCTTTCAAAGAACTAGTGAAGAGTATTTTTTATTCCTGATGCTGCTGTTAAACAAACAGCACACGATTAACATATCAGCTGGGTGTGCATAATTCCTCAATTCACCACCACACAGTGATAGTCACCATTTGTGAAGTGAGAGAGGTAATTTATAATGAAAATAAAGGTTATCCAGGGAAAACAAGTGATGCCAAACAAGCTGCATATACATTTAAAGATTTGCTTTTAAAATTATCCTACCTTTCATTCCTGCTAAAAAGATCTCCTTAGCTGGATTCTTGGCAAAGTGACAAATTCAATTACATATCATAATAAAATTGAGGGAAGTAAAAAATTCCTCCAGTTTTCTTTCACAAGGCAGCCCCTTTGCAATGCATATAGATCTTCAGTTGAGGATGGGCAGGACTGTTGCTCCTACATCTTTTTATGCTTTTTCCTCATTGACTTTTCTTTTTTTCTTAATGTATTATTCCTAATTTTGCCAGGAGATGGGTGTGCCTGTGAGTCCCTCAACTTTGAAGGCTACACTTTATATGGCCATGATTTTTCCAACTATTTTTAAAAAGTATGTGCTCCTAAAATGCACAGAAGTGTGAACTGGTGGCAGTTCCTCCTAATTTCAAATCACATGATATATATGTAGCTAATACGTCTCCTTATAGAGTGAAGGAATGTCTTTTATAATTAGTTTGGACCAATTTGATTCTACAGTTTGATGGAATTAATGAATGTATTAACCAACAGCCCTCAGTTTGGCAGACATCTGTGAGACTTGCTCCTCAGAAATAAATGTGGACCAATATAAGAAAGAAAGATTTTACCTTCACTGGCTTCGCAGTGTGGTTATTAAAGATGATATGTAAGTACAAATTCTGTTCTCTCTACGTGACAGTTTGTGGAAACTGCAGAGTGGGGGGAGATGTAGGTTTTCAGACTTTGCTTTCCAGTTCTCTATGCCCGATGAATGAAAAAGATGGAGGGAATCAACAACTTCTTGTGCTCAGGATAGGACTTGGGGAAGAGGACTACTCACTGGAGAAAGCTCCAAGAAGCTCTTGTGGATTGTGAACACTGCCTACTCGCAACTTTTACCTGTGCACCATTGTGTGACTTTTTAAAACGCAGAACTGAAAACACCCAGACATTCTGCAGGCCTTGGCAGACCTGCTGTTCACTGCTCTTCATATGCCACATGTGGCAAGGACTAGCAGAAGGGAACTTCAGCTAGTCCTTCAGCCCCACTGTGAGCAATCTCCACATGAGCTTTCTGCAGTGCAGCCATGATTCATTTCCAAGTTCCTGCTTCTCAGCTCCTTCAGTGCCCTGAAAAGCACTGCACATAGTACCCTGTTGCCACTGGGACATTTTCACCTCCTGCTGTGTCTCTCCATCACTAAGTCACATGCAGAGAGAGGGAAAGGGTGTGTGCCTCTGTGGACAGGGGTAAGACTCAACTGCATCCATAGCAACCCCAACCCCACCCCCCAAAAAAAAAATCCATGTGACCTTGGTGGCTGAATGCTTTGGGTCTGCTTGGGAAACACGACTTTGGCAAGGTTTCTATTAATTTTAATTGTCCCTTGTCACTGTGTTCTGCGTGAGGACATTTTGACCTATTTACTTGTAATAGTCTCTAAGCTGTTTTGCAGGAGAAACTGGACTGTCAGTGTTATTCACAGACTCTGCTCATGATGAAGGTGGTCTCAGCAGTTCACCCAAAAGCAGGATATTCATCAGTGGGACACTGGGAATATATAGCAAGTTTCATCATCTGTGTTAGATATTCTTATATACTATCTGATACTTACCTTACTTGATCCACAGACTGAAGGAGGATTTTTCCCTTTTACATCTTCTCATGCAGAAGTAGTAATGACAATCTGATTTCCAATATGCTGCAATACTACTACTAATAATAATAAAATTCACATCACCTAAATGTATGCTTTACGGAGAATTTATTAGCAAAAAGTTGTACAATTTGGAGTGTATGTATTTACCGCTGTTTGATTATCTTTTGTTTATACGAAACAAGTTTCACTCCATATTTATTTTCTTTTTTTTCCACATAGTCTATAGCTATATACGGTTCTCTGTGTATATTGAATTGCTGTTAACAGCATAATTAACCGTAGGGGTTTTTTAATAATAAAACGGTGAAAGAAAAGATAATAAACATGTTGTCAGAAATGTTTAGAACGCCTGAATCCTGTGATTAATATCTGTGAATCTGTGAGTATCTGCTTGCCAATTTGTTCCAATCAAAATGTGAAAAAAAGGTTATTCATTATAAATAGCACAATTATTATGTACACTGCTCCTTTTTTTTTTTTTTTTAGGTTAGAATGAAGCTCCTTTTTTCATTAAAGAACAGCATGTAGCAAGGTTGGAGTTGGTGCCACATTTTATCCTATGTAAGTAATTTTGTTCAAAACAAACAAAGAAAATACGCAAAACAAAATATTAGCTCCATGTTCTGTCTTTACTTGTATAAAGAAATAAAAAGGACTGCAACTGGTCAAATCAAGCATCTGTCCAGCAAGCAGGAGCTAGCATGAGGTGCTTCAGAGTGGGATACAGAATACCTTAGCACAGTGGACCTACAGCACATCGCATTGTTTCCGGCAGCTCATGGGCTAGAGACTCTCACTTGAAGTTGAATCAAGATCTTCATTTTTAATAGTCACTGAGTAACCTAATCTTGTTCAAATCTCTCCTTGAGAGATTTGGCTCAAGGCCTTCAGAGTTTTCTGCAGCAATTAATAGGACAATGTTAGTTATAGGTAGTATAGAGAAAAAAAAAGGAATTTTTGTTTCTCTTAAAGTTTTTGCCTAGGATTTCCATTAAATACTTCCTATTCCTGGTATTACAAGAAAAGTAGGGAAGCATTTCCTTTTTGCACTTTCAGTACTGTTTATTATCTTACAGATGTCCATTCATCACACTTATCCAGACTTGTCTCTTATCCCACAGAACCTTCCAAGCCAATTAAGTTTCTGTGTTTAAAAATAGTTCCATATGCCTGAGCATCCCTGGTGTCTCTTCCTGAGAAACCTCCTCAGATAAGGTGACCAGGCATATATTTAGGAATCAAGATTAGTGTTTTTAAGTGCAGTCAAGGATTTATATGGTAGCATAATGCAATTCTTTTTTTGCTCTCAGTTCTTCGTATGCTATGATTCCTTTTGCCCAGTTGGTGGTTCATCATGTTCATATCTAATTTGTTTTGGAAATCTTGAGTTAATGCTGGCAGCAAGGCTAGAGCAATAGGAAAGGACTGTGTGAGTGAACTGCTCACCTTCCCAACACTTGAGAGATGCCTAAGGGAACATCTGAGCCCCTGAGTTCCATCAGCTCCTGGGAGCGCTCCCCAGATTGCAGTGTCAGTAAGGTCTTTTAACAGACCCACAAAGGGGCTATATGTCTGTAATATGTTATGAATGGAAGTGGGTGGAAGAAGCCAGGAATGAAAATAAGGCACAGAAACCGAGCACCAACCTAGATGCAGGCTATTTCAAGGTGGTTCCACTTAGTAATTTGCTCCTCTTTCACCCTGGATTTGCTAAATGCAGGTTTCATTGATGATTCAGCCTAAGCTGTTCTGTAGAACCATGTCATGTAGAATGAACCCAACCAGTAGACTTTAAGGTTTTCTCCTGAGTGACAAAATGAAAATAATCTAGTTTGCTCTTCTGCTATGGTTTTTATCTTCCTTTTCCACATCAATCATCTACTAGTTCCACGCTTTCTAACCAGGTTCTTGGTTCTCACAAAAAAGAAAAGGTTTTTTTTGCTTTTAATAATTTCTTCTTCAAAACCTTTTCTAGCTTTTTTTATTTTGGCTTCAAATTTGTCTTGTCAGGGCTAATATTCTTTTCTGTTTTTTATATATTGCTTCTATATTCTTTTTATGAAGGATATCTTTTTAAATGCCTCTCTTATAACTTCAGTGTTTAATTATAAAAAAAATACTATTAAAATATCATTTTAAAAATTATCTCGTGAGGCACTGGAACAGGTTGTCCAGGGAAGCTGTGGATGCCCCATCCCTAAAAATGTTCAAAGTCGGGTTGGATGAGCCTCTGAGCAACCTGGGCTAGTGGGAGGTGTCCCTGTCCATGGTGGGAGGTTGGAACTCCATGAACTTCAAGGTCCTTTCCAACCCAAAACATTCTATGATAGTTTGGAGGAAGAGGAGGGTGGGTTTTTGTATTTGTAATGTTAGTGTTTTCATTTTCAATTTTTTCTGCAAGCATGGAAGTGCGGGCACTTCAACCTTTTTTTTTTCTATAGCTTAAACCTCTACTAATTCTATTGATTGACTTAGTTTTAGGAGTTTTTTAGTCTTGATATTACTTGACCTGAAAACATACAATTAACTAACTACCATACACAGTCTAAAAATGAAAAAGAGAAACCTAGAGAGTCAAACTTGAACTTAGTGAGGCGTCTCTGACAAATAGCCAGGACAAGAAAGTAGATATATATATATAGGAGATTATCACTAATTTTTGTTCTTAATTTTAGCACAGAAGGAAATGTTACAGATCAAGTACAATTTCTTTCAAAACAAGAGCATGCAAAGAAAATAATAGTAGTAGTAGTAGTAGTAGTAGTAGTAATAGTACTACTAGTAGTAATCATCATCATCATCATCATCATAATAATAATGCAAAAATGTAATCGACTACTCATTAGCCAGTTCAGGCTAAGAAATACATGACATGAGTAGATCTGTTTTCCTCCAGCAGATAGGGTACACCTTTCTTCTCCGCAGTTTGCCAGCACACACTGACTACTGGGTTATACGGGACTGCGTGACATGGTTTATTTGGAATCCATCCTCAGATTTTTGCCATACACACTTGCCAGTGCTATCAATCATTTCCAGCGTGAAAGACACATTGTTTAACTCCTGCCCAGCTGCACAGATTTTCATGTTACTAATTTGAATTATTTACAGTGTATGAGCTTACCCTAAGAACTGTGCAATGCAGTATATTGTTTCCCTCTTGGCAGTGTTTATAGCTGTAAGAGAGGAGCTACTGTAATTTTTGAAAATTGACGTAGTATCTGTTTATGATGTCTTGTTAGCACATGCTGAACCCCTTTGCACTATCACCTGCTTCTAAATTAGATACCATGAACAGTGGAGAAATGTTGGCTGCTGTAGCACGTGAAGATATAACTCAGCTTCATACATCCTCTCTTCCGGGAGAGTTGGGCCAGAGAGAAATGCCCAAGAAATTCCATGTTGTTAAGCAGATTTCAGATATGCTTCATGAAAATCTCTGTCATGCAATAAACCATTCATTGAATAAACTGTGAGTAAAAATAGCTTTGTTACGCTTTTAAGCTTCTGGCATATCTCGCCAAAATATGTGGAGCTGAGGCAAAATGGCTCTCCAATTTTAGGGAGATCTCCTACTGCTGACCAAGTAGCAGTAGCAGAAGTAGTGTTGTCTCACACACTGAATTTTTATCACTGCATTATCCACTGTTTCTCAGAGCAGATGCTTCTTGATTTGTGCCAAAATGCACTACATTGAAGCCAGTGACATCCATATGAAACAGTTTAACCCAGAGTTAATCTACTATACTATGTGGTCACTGCTTTCTTGTGCTTTCAAGAGTGTCATTGTGTAAGAGAATAAAATATTAGGTAATGCTGCTTTAATGACAACTGTAACTAAACCCCTATCACAATGACAATCCACAAAAAATATGTTACAGAGGGAAAGGAGGAAAAGTACAGGGTTTTTTTCATGGTGAAAGCTGCTATGGGATTGGTAGCAGTGACACTCATTGTGTTCATATATGGAGTAGCTTTGGCATCAATATTGCTGTAAATGGATTTATAGAAACTGACTGTCTCTGGTTAAACTTGGACAAGTCCTAGGGTAAATACCTTTGAATGATGTAGTTTTCTTCATTGTTCATTTTACCATTTCAGCAAATATCTCGCATCTTTTTTTTTTAGAAAATGATTTCACACAGCAAATGCAAAAGCAATTTGTGATACAATTGCTTAAAATGAGTCATTTAGCGGTTGATCCAAAGTCCTTTGAAGTGAGTGAGAGGTTGCCGTTGACATTGGTAGCTTTTGAATCAGATCCTCTAAAGGATAGATATAATAAAAGCTGATGACAGAGAAGGTAAGGCTAAAAGGTAGATAAAAGGAGATGAAAGGGGGGGGGGGGAAATTGACACACTCACCCAGCTTCACACCACTTGCAGTAAATCCATTAGGATATTTAACCACCTAAGATAAATAAGTTTCTCTTTACTGTGGTCTTTTAAGTGATAGGGAGAATACACAAACAATATCACAGATTTACCGTCAAGGCAGGCTACCAAATCATGTTCGAAAGCAATGTTCAAAAAGTGTTGCACTTATGGAGTCTGTCAGTGATTTACGAGACAGTACAGGCTGCAGTTAAACACGTATGAGATGTTCAGTGTCTTCCCATGGGTGGGTCTTTCTTCATAACATCGCTTCAGCCAAGCAGTGCAATGCCCCAGAGCTCTAACATATCACAACTCAAATGCCTTTTCTAATACTATTCTCTTTTTATGGCTAGCTCTTTTGTTCTTGAAGGAGCCTTCTTCCAAATACTATTTTTAAGTACATTTTACTTGTTTATTTATTTATTTGGGTTTTTTGGTAGAAACCTTTTGTCTTTCATTTGCACCCTTCTGCAGCATCCATTCTTCAGCACTGTGTTTTAAGTATATATTCTTCAGTTAGAACACACTGACGTTTAAGCAAACATATTTTTTTTTTTCAATCGTAGACAGCTTTTTTAAATATTAATATGCATTTATGAAAATACATGCCGGTGAGAGGCATCTCATTAATATCAAGACAATCTCCGTCAATGTAGTTTTGAGACACTGTTCTCTGAGCTATGTGTTTGTAACAGCATGCACACTTCCTGTAGCTCTCGCCTGTATCTTCCTGCTATGTATACATAGTCCAGCTGGGAATAAATATGAGCGCCTGCAGCTGAAGGCCAAGCCAAATACTAGGTCTTCGCGTGTCTTTGAATTTCTAATAAACAATCCTACACAGAGAATAATAGTACAGTCAAATACATGCAGCTAGCTTTGAATATCTGATTCATTTAAATGCTTTTAACTTCCATGTTTGTATCAACCTTGAACTTCATATTCAATTCCTAGAAAACACTCCTATTTTATTTTCTTAAGCAATATGCCTTAAATGCCTTTCTACTGAGCCCATAAATATTTAACAGTTATGTCCTTCCTTAGATTTTCCTAATAGCTCTTTCAGAATTTTCAGATTTGAGTGTAAGTAACAAAACACAACCACCTAGTTATAATATGCTATAATCTGAGTAATGTGAGGTCAGGTTTATTTTGAAAGCTCACAATCTAGACTTTACTTCCATGATTTATTACATCACACCTGCAAAAAATTGGCATTAAGTAGGACTAGGACTACTTTACACAGTGCACGGTGAACACATGTACCTGAAATAAATGAAATGACAAACATTTTCCCCAAGCAGTGTTAAATACCAGTGGAGATTTAGACAGCAGAAGCACTGACCTGTTTAAGACTGTCTGCTAGGGGACTGGGCAGGCTTCTCATCCCTATGTCCTTGGATGGAAAGAAAGCATTTGGCAGTGCCATATTGAAGAATTTAATATTTTTGAAAGATTTATAATTTTTTAGCTAACCTTTATTAACAGTCAAGGCACTCTTGACTGTTAATCAGTTAATCTTAAGCAAAGGAAGAGGTATCATTCAATCAAGACTTTATTTTTGTGGATCAAGTTCCAGACAATTTGGCCTTAAGTAACTAAAATTATCATTAAGGGTCAAGTAATGCCTAGTGATAAATTTGGCACACATGTGGGACCATCACTTTTGTTTGTACATAACCACAGAGATTCCATGCTTTTAGTAAGGTTTAATTGATTATTCAGGGGAACTCACACAGGTAAGGAGGAACATGTATTTATGTGATCAAATACTTATGCAAATGAAGAATCTTGGTTATTTTTCCAAAGACTTAATGAACATGATGGAAAATTTTACTCTGGTCTAAAGGTGCAAAAACAAGCGTGTCAAATTTTTCCTTTTACTACAAGTTTTGTTTTATTTTAAAGGAGTTTCAAGTTGTATGATAAAACTGGTTAAATGGATAAGATTTATTTTTTCGTTTCTTGCAGTTTATTCCTGGATTCAGTTATCAAAGCTATGAATTACAAAGTAGAGTCATATTTTCTGAAAGCTAACATTTTGACAGAAGTTCATACTGATAAGTATTAAAAACCATATTGACTCATTAAAAATGAATAAACAGAATTTTTCATTGTATTTCTGGAACAAATAAATATGTGCTTATACACACCTATTCTCTGAAAATATACATTCTCAGCAGCATGTATAGATTATATATCAAGAATATAGTGAAATAAAGGAAGAAATAAAATCATATTTGGTCATCTTTTCTCTCTGTGACATTATCTACAAAGGCTTCAAGGATTAAAACCTGTCATTGTGCCAAAAGACCTCTTAAATCAACATCATGAGCAAGGCAATGTGCATCTCAATAAACGGGGTCCTTTGAGATGCACGTTCAGTGATTTTTGAAATATTTCAGCTTTTGCCATGTGCTGGTTTTGGCTGGGGTAGACTTAAATTTCTTCACAGTGGCTGGTATGGGGCTGTGTTTTGGATTTGTGCTGAATGCAGGGTTGATAACACAGAAATGTTTTTGTTTTGCTGAGCAGGGCTTACACAGAGCCAAGGCCTTTTCTGCTGTTTGTGCTGCCACGCTGGTGAGAAAGTTGGAGGTGCCCGGGAGGTTGGGAGGAGACAAAGCTGGGACAGGTGACCCCAACTGACCAAAGGGATTTTCCAGACCACATGACATCATGCTCAGTACATAAAGCTGGGGAGAAGAAAGAGGAAGGGGTGAAAGTTTGAAATGATGGCATTTGTCAATCTAAGTAAGCATTACACATAATGGGGCCCTGCTCTCCTGGAGATGGCTGAACATCTGTCTGCCCAAAGGAAACACTGAATTCATTCCTTGTTTTAATTTGTTTGTATCAAGAAGGGCGGGGGGAGGGGGGGGGGTTCCCCATTAAACTGTCTTTATCTCAACCCATGAGTTTTCCAGCTTCCAATTCGCTCCCAATTCCTGCTGGTGGTGAGTGGGGGCAGCTTGGGGCTGGGTGGCTAGCTGGGGTTGGACCATGACATATCATTAGACAATAATGGCTTCTTTTGGTGGGGTTGGTTTGGGTTTTTTTGCATGCATGGCTTTGGTTTTCTAAGGTCAATCAAGTACATGATATAAGCTTATCATGCTGGAGTTGTGCAGTCTGTTATTTGCTGCTTATTTTATCCTGTGCATGACTTTATGGCAAAGAAATAATTATAGAGTTGTCATTGTATCCCAGTACCTTTCAGAAACCTTAAGGGGTAGACAGAGTAAATCTGGACTTTTTAAAACAGCAATAAAAGTTGAACAAAGATTATTATAAGGTTCACTCACATGATAGCTACTAGATAAGAAATGGTCTGAGTGCCAGAACACCCCTGTGAATGGTTAGCAACTGCTAAGGAATTCGAGTGATGCTTCTTAAAAGCTTTTCCATGATATTACATTTGAAACCAAGATATTATAGTGTCAAAATGTGGGAAAAAAACTTCAGAGCCAAGCACTGCGTCCCAAGCCACAACAGATTTGTCATCTCAGGATAGCCAAGTATTTCCCACAGCAGAGGCCAAGTGGCGGCATGAGCTGGAAGCCCAGAGGCCATGTGGCTGCCATGAAGAGGGCTCAGCAGTGTCCCTGAGTATGGCCCTGAAGCTTCTGCTTGTTCTGCTGGCCAAAACAGGACACTGCATTCCAGGTGTGCTCTCACAAGTGAAACTCCACAAGTGAATCATTTACCTAGCATCCACAATCTCCCTTTCTCTTTCCACACTGATGGAACTGCTTATGAATCTGGGGATGAGTTCCACTGCCTCCATACAGGTGCTGCTAAGTGATGACCACTCTCAGACCTTCGTGCGTCTGAGATACCCCCCAGCTCTGTGCATGGGTGATGTCAGTGTTTGGGAAACCTGTGGCTTTCTGGAGTGGCAGCTGGAAAACCATGTCACTGATATCCTTGTGTGGGCAGCTGAGTCCCTCCACCAGTGCTTGATTGCAGAAAGACACTCTAGGAGATGCTCAAAGGCTGGATGTCAGGAGGTAACAACTGTCTCTGTCTCTTTCAAGGCAAAGGTGATGGCCTCCAAAAAGTCATCCTGTGGCACATACCTGGCCACCCACTTGATTTAACACGTGCTTTTATCTGTGCTTTTTATCAGTCCCTCTACCTGAAATACTCCTCACGTGTACAAACTTCAGAGCTAGTCCATTCTTTATTTGTCCTCCCTGTCATGAATACCAAAACGTTGTGATTTAGAGTTCTGCTTTATAGCTATGCCAAATAGCTGTATTTAACATAGGGTATGTGGGGGGGTATGTTGAGTGTTTCTTCATATATTTCTGAGGCATAAAACTGCCAGGAGGAAACTGAGAAGGGAAATTTGCAGGTAGAGTAATAAAGGAGGAAAAGACATGCTGTAATTCTGCCAATTCCATTGAATTTAAAAGCAGAGTAGAAATCTAGGATAATAAAGTTCCTAGAACTTGTGTGAGAACTGGCAGCTGGGTAGAGGCCAGAAACACTCTCAGTGCCCCCACAAAGGGGAAGAGTGGCCGTACTCAGCCATAACTGGCCAGCAGTGCACTAGCAGCTCTGGAGCAGACTTGTTCCCCTCGCAGTGGGGTCAGCAGAAGGATAAAAAAGCAGCACTGACTACATGGATGGCACTCTGCAGGATAAAGCATTTTGCTCTTAAGAAAACCAGGTTTCATTAGTTCTCCTATCCAGTGAAAACTCTTTTTTATAAACAGCAGTAGCAACCCACCAATAAGCTCATGGAACTAAAAATAATGTGGTACTTGATTATTCTATTTGTCTACATGGTTTCACCTCTAGCCCTTCCTTTTTCCTGCCAGTTTAGACTGATGTTTTTAGGGACAGAGCTTGTCATGCTACAGGATCTTCAAAATTATTAAGAACATTTTCCTCAGCAACTGTTCTTAATAATTGTGAAAGTCTCACAGCATGACTCAAAATATATCTACAGTACAGTTGACTGATTTGGCACCCAAAATAACCCAGATGAGTAGGTGAGCTGGTCTGGAGCTGTCTAAATTGGCTCAGCACCACAGATTTGTTGACCAACAAACTGAATAAACAACGTCAAGAGAAAGCAATAAGGTATTAACACAGGGGCTGACAGCAGGTGTTGGACCTCACAATTAGCTACCTACAAATAAAATCTATGCAATGCTTGGAACTACAACAGGCTAAGACAATTTAGAGCTCAGTCAAGTGGTTTAGTTTTGGTTTGGGTTTTTTGTGGCAGGGAGGGAAGAGATCAAGC
>VYXC01004066.1:49673-81069 GCA_013397175.1 Platysteira castanea
GGGCTGTTTTTTGTGGTAGGGTCCCCCGTGTTTTTTTTTTTTTTTTTTTTTTTTCCCCCTGCAGGACTGGCTCCTCAGTCCAGGGTCACCTTGCATCCTTGTGGTACCCTGGGCTGGCAGCTAAAGGGGTGACTGATGAAAGGGGAAGACGCTTTCTATGCCTTCATTGCTACTGAACACATTGTTGCGAGACTGTAGCTTTAGTTTCTGCTATTTGACCATTTGGAATAACCCAGAGATCATCACCTTTGTGGAAGCTTTTGTAATTAGCATGAATGGCTCCCAACAGCCTAAGACGGTTATGCAGACCTGTACCAAACTCCAAAGCTCATTTTCCAAGTAATCTCTGGACTGTTTTCATCTGGTCCTGCTAAAACTCAAGCATAATCTCCTCCTGAGACCAGTGAGACTTAGGGAGAAGGACATTTCTCCATTTCTTTGTTCCCCGACCTGGCTTTGGAAAAATCTTCCCATGGCACACACAATAGAGATATCACACCATGCTTGTTTGGCTTTCTGACAACACTGAAACAGACACTCCTGTTTCCCTGATCAATGGTACTGCGCCTCCAAGCAAGCTGTATTGCGCTGTGAGCTGGTCTCTGCCATAAAAATGCACACATGATGTATATAAATGTGTATACCTACATTCATTTATATTCCCAGCACAGCAGATGAAATAATTCTGCACCACGTATATATTTGTGCTGTTAAGGTGCACTGTTGCTTTGCAAGCAAAACAGTAGATCTTTCATTTGCCAGTGACATTGCACAAAGTGCTTATAATTCAGTGTTAGCTTATCAGCCATCCAATCTCCCACTCCGGGGAATGTGTCAACCATCAAAAGGAGCAGAGGAGGTGTGCTGAATCTTAATGGCTTCTATTTCATCAGACTCACTTTCTTAAGGGCATTTAATCAATGAGGACAAGTAGTAGGCAGATTTTTAAATAAATGTGTCACTTTAGGTTAATCCGCAGTACAGTTGAATGTATTTGTTTATGCGATTCCCGAATATGTTCCTCTGCTGCTCAGCTGAATTGATATTCTGTAAATCAAAACATGTTACAAGTAGTTTTAAACTCGCCCTTGAGCAATGACTTCATTTGACCTAGTGGTATCCAAACCATCAGAAATTTCAGATCCAAGGGTGTTTAATGTCAGTTTTGTGTTCACCACAGCTTCAAGTAAGCTTTTGGTTCAGGGAATCCAAATTGGGTTTTGGTCATAGAGGCTTATAGAAAGGCTTATAGAAATATCTTTGTGTAGGGTTTGTGTTGCCCTGGTTTTTGCTAAGCCTTCTGTTTTAACCTTGGAGTCGGAATTCTTTCTCACACACTTTCATGTAAACAATAGCCGATGTTTATTTAACCGTCTATTCTGTTTTTCATTCCTTTTGTGATAAAAGAAACTTTGATGAGAATCTTTTTTCTCCAGTGGGCTTGAGGAAGAAGTGACATGTTCTCCAGTTCCTTGTGGAGTTGAGAATTCTATAAGATATGACATATGTAAATAAAGTTGCTCTTTTCTCTCCTTTCTGCTGAACCTAGCAGGTGTGAGAGCGTCTTTATTGTGTTTTCCCAGACACAGGTTTGGTTTTTTTTAAATGTGGCAAGTTTTTCCTGTTTTGTTTTATTTCTTTTATTTTTTCTTTTCCTTTTGTGAAGCAGCCTTTGGGGGAAAAAAAAAAAATCCCAACTATTTGCAATATTTAGGCATTGCCTCTTATTATTACTTAGTCTCATACAGCAATTAAGGTAACTGTATGATAGAATAAAATAGATAACTTTTTAGAAGCATATTTAGTTTTAAAACAGGGAAAACACAAAACCAGGTAAAATTGGCCAGATGGGTATGTACATAAATTCACTTGTGCTCACGCAGGTGATAAGCAGCTACCCATGAATTCTGATTTATGGTGTTAACTCCCTGCCAATTAAAACACTGAAACCGTTTATCCTTCCCGCTTGCATGGAGGAAAAAGATTATCAAAAAAATCATGAAGGAAAAAAGGATCACGCATGAGCGTACATTAATCACGTTTAGTCTACTGTAAAATGGATCTAAATTATAATTATACCAAAATATATATATTCTATTATACCAATATATATATCAGTTTACTTCAGAGAAAAGTAAACTGGAAAACTAGTGGAAAAAAAGCTAGCCCATCTGTACTTCAGACTTCCACTGATGCTAAACACTGGCAAGGCTGCTTTGATTTAGACTGATACGAACAAGATTGTAATCAAGCCTATCAGCTAGACTGTATGCTATTTGTGCTACTCAGCTGTGAGAACACATAAAGCCTGAATGTGTAGTCAAAATCCCCTTGGAGACCAATGCAAACTTTACCTGCACAACGACCACAGGGCTGTACTGTAATAGTGTAGAAATTATTCTGTGCTTTAATAGAAAACTTTTACCTAGAGCAATTTATGGAGGTCTTTTGCAGAAATACTCTGTAGATCGAAGCGTGTGACATTGCAAAGGACATCTGTGATTACGAGGGGCTGCTTGTGTTATGTAATATAAATCATCTGAGCATGGGCATCCAACCAGAATATGACTTTCCAGTTCATGTGAGGAGTAATTAGATTGGCGAGAGCACACCATGTGCAGAGTAGTGAAATGAAATAAAATGCATCAATGGATCTCATAGACAAAACAGAAAATAGGGCTGAGGAGGTGTTACAGGTGCTCTCAGCAATGTTCTTATAATTTTAAGGGTGATTCTCACATGACCTTAACCTGCACAAATGCTCTGTTTCCAAACTATGCAGCACTAGCTTATAAACATATATATAATGAGTACCTGTATTTATGTACCAATTTGTATCCCAATTTTGCTTTTCTCCATTCAAGTTAAATCAAACTAATTCCTGTGCATTCTACTTGTAATGTGCAATTAGCTTCCTGAGACTGAAATCTATTTTACTTTCTTACCTTGCAGGGGGCTTTGAAGACCCCAGGTAAAAAGCACCGAGTCACTTAGTGAAGGATCTTTAATATGGATCCGAATGCCATGTAAATCAAACCATTCTGTAAACTGTGCTTCAACCTCTTTAAACAGATCTCCATGTTCGCTTTAACATCATTATGCCCCATTGTGATGAAAATGGACTTTCTGTATCCTGTGATAATGAAAATAGCCACTTTATGCAGTTTCTGTCTGCAATTATCCAGGCTTTTCTCAGACTCTAGAGGAATCTAAGCTAATTGCTTTGGGACTTTTGCTACATTTCCATAAATTCTTTGTTAATTTTTCATGAGAAACTGTTATTGCAGTTGGCCTTAAAGTTCCCATTGTATTCAATAATGTAAAGAAGTCATTATGAAAACATAACCAATTCACTAGTGCCTCCACCAAAGCTACACTCTTTTATCTACATGTATTCTCAGGTGAGACCGAATGACTCATCCAAACCCTTCAATGGCTCTTTTTTTTTTATTATTTCTGTGTTTTGACACATGCTTTTCTTCATCTGAGTTTACTCAAAGCAAATTTCAAAGTGGTTCTATGTGGTGCATGACCTTGTCATTATAGGACATGAACTGAGTTTGCTTTATCTCAGGGCGAGCTTCTCAATGCAAAAAGCAGCAGATTTGCATTCATTTTGAGGGCATCATGCCAGTTTACACTCCCTACAGCACCAGCCTCAATGAGATCTGTGCTTTAACAAAAACAGCAGTGCAGTCCACTGAGATGCCACTTTAAAGGTCTCTGAATCATATGAAACTTGCTTGGCCCACTCAGAATCCCGAAAAACACTAATGGCAGTGAAAGCATGTACGCCTTTTAAGAGCTTACTTAATGTAACTGATTTTCACCTTTTAGCTCTTTCTGTTGTGATCATAAAATACTGCCATCTTTGTAATCAGGTATGTCACACTGCCAGCTCTGAAACAGCTAAGGCAATCTCCACTGCAAGACACACTTTCACAATGATTTTCTCTTGAACACTGCAACAGAAGAATACATAAACTACTGAGAAACAAAAGAAAAATACCAGCGTGAAAAAAATCGCACTGAAAAATCAGGATAGGCCAGTAATTTTCTAGTAAAAGAATACTGCTTAGAGATATAGTTTATGGAAAGCACAGGTTTTGCTGATATCAATAGAAGCCATTATAGATTAGAACTGAATCATTTAATGACCTATCCTTCTCCAAGGTCTTCTAAGGTCTGATTGCAGAAAAAGGCAAGGGATTGTAAGCAAATCTCAGAAATATCTAAGGTTTGACTCAGAAACATGCTCACAAATCCAAGTGCTTATCCTAAGCTTTTCTAAACCTCTTTCGTGTGGTAATGAAGCAGAGGATCATTGCATGATTGGATCTCTTATTCTCTTTTAGGTAGGTGGTCTAAAATAAAAGAAAACCAATATTGCTTGTGATATTTATCTTAATATTAAATGAAAAAACCTTAAATAAGTAAAATGTTAGCGCATTTTTTGCTTTCTCACCAAAAAGACAAAGCTGGCTTTAATCTTGTCCACAGATAAAGTTTTTTCACATTTGTTACTGATTCTCCAGTGCTGGAGACCATCAGTTCAAGACCTGTGCCCTTCCCATACTTCCCAGGAGCTGTGGTGCTTTATTCTGCAGGGAAGTGACTGATGTGAACAGGAATATTGGCAGCATATGGCACCACTCAGGATGCCTGAAGTGGATGGCACGTTGCACTGGAGGGAGATTTACTCTGTTTCAGCTCCTGTTGTGTGTGCTCTCGAGCAGGCACATTCCCAGCCTCCCTCCGACGGCAGTTTTACTACCACTGCTTTTCGAGGATTTGCTGCCACGGATGCTAATGATGAGACAAGTGAAAGAAGCTGTACAGTAGCTACTAGGCTGAGATTTTGGCTTATAAAACAGCCTCAACTATTGGGTTTTTCATTACTTTAGTAATAGCAAAAATAATGAGTGGTATTAGGACTCTAAGCCTTCCATGTGTACCATTTCAAAAGTGCTTGAGCACTTTACTGCTTTACCATCTCTACTTTATCCAGAGCACTGGATACATAAATTTTTTTCCCCCGAGGTACATCCACCCTCTCAACATTGGTTTTCTTCCATACAAAATTAGGTTTGCTTTGAAAGAGAGAAATGATTGAAAGGCCTGTCATCACCCATAAGTCTTCACCTGTAGGCAGATTAATGGTCTTAACAGCTGGTCTGCCACTCCTTTCACCATCTTGCCTCTAGCATCTGCTCGACGCAGCAAATCTGACCCCATGCATTCAGGGTGGATCCGGGAGGAAAAATGGCAGGGGTGGTCTCTCAATTCATAAGGGATGTGCAATCATGTTTTTCCCTGTAGTTGCTAAGTGAACCAGAGGATACAGGATACTATTTGGGATGGCTAAACAAGCTGTTATCTGAGAAGACTGGAACAAAGATTATAGAAGAGAGGACAGGCATGAAGTGCTGGAAACTAAGAGATACACGTAAGAAAGGAGATATAGACACCCACTTGTATGAATATGTGTGCACATCTGACTAGTCACAGGATTGAGACAGGAGACAGAAGAAAGAAGGCAAACAGGAGTGGAAAGGTGCAAATGCAGGAAGCACTTCCAAGATTTTTGCTCAAGAGTACAGCAATGGTCAATGTTTGTTGTACAAACAGCTGCAGCAATGCGGGAAAACAGACTTTGAGCTTCTGGGGAATGTTTGGCTGTGCTTCCCTAAGCAAGTCACCCTGCTTTGTTTGCACATAATAATTACAACAGGCTTTACAGACTGTAGCTTCTTTACTGGCAACAAAAACTCCACTTGGGTAAATTCAGTCCAGCAGACCAGGTTTATTGTACCCTGAATATATTCACAAGTTCATAACAGGCTAGGTAATTCCGTCTTTTGTAGCTGGGTTGTCTTGGAAGGGTTTTTTACATGTCAGTTTCTTTTTAGCTTTGGTACTGTGTTGCTCTGATATTGCCTGAACCAAGATAGCAAATGAAGTGATTACAAGAGCTAGTGAATGTGACTAGGATCTTTTCCCTTTTCTTTGCTTCAGCATCTGCTAAATAAGTGAGAGAAAGACAGCTGCCTGAAATCTTTGTGGAAAAAAACCATAAAAAAGAGTAAACACATACATTAAATAGCCTTGGATTTTTCCAAAGTCCTTAGTGCTTAGTTTCAATCTACCAGGCAAAAAAGATTACTTAGGGAATATATACACAAGGAGCACGTAAAATTTTCCATGAATTGTTAGCTAGCTGTAAGACTGATCACCAAAAGCAACACACACACACACAAAANTAGAAGAGAGGACAGGCATGAAGTGCTGGAAACTAAGAGATACACGTAAGAAAGGAGATATAGACACCCACTTGTATGAATATGTGTGCACATCTGACTAGTCACAGGATTGAGACAGGAGACAGAAGAAAGAAGGCAAACAGGAGTGGAAAGGTGCAAATGCAGGAAGCACTTCCAAGATTTTTGCTCAAGAGTACAGCAATGGTCAATGTTTGTTGTACAAACAGCTGCAGCAATGCGGGAAAACAGACTTTGAGCTTCTGGGGAATGTTTGGCTGTGCTTCCCTAAGCAAGTCACCCTGCTTTGTTTGCACATAATAATTACAACAGGCTTTACAGACTGTAGCTTCTTTACTGGCAACAAAAACTCCACTTGGGTAAATTCAGTCCAGCAGACCAGGTTTATTGTACCCTGAATATATTCACAAGTTCATAACAGGCTAGGTAATTCCGTCTTTTGTAGCTGGGTTGTCTTGGAAGGGTTTTTTACATGTCAGTTTCTTTTTAGCTTTGGTACTGTGTTGCTCTGATATTGCCTGAACCAAGATAGCAAATGAAGTGATTACAAGAGCTAGTGAATGTGACTAGGATCTTTTCCCTTTTCTTTGCTNCTATTTTCATATAAGTAAATGTGGAACTATCACATTCCAGCTAGCTACAATGTGAAGACAATTGTTCATCGAAAGCTGTTGGGAAGATAAAGTTCACATGCTTTCAAAAAAAACTCCAAAACAAGGCAAAAAACACCCTGAAAACTTTTGACTGTTAAAGTCCATTATCCATTATGTTGTTCTTTACTCCAGTGAAGGATCTCACAGAAGTGCTGTTACAACAACAATGAAAACCACATTGCTTTACATGAAGCTTCATTTGCTAATTCCCTGTGGCTAGTGCATTTCTTTCCCAAACTGAAAGAAATGAAGTGCCATGTGTATCAGCTTGTTCTTCACTGCTCACATTCCTCTTTACATTGATGAGAATTTTTCAGTACAAGCATTCAAGACTGGTACTTTACTTAAAGATACTGAGTTATTTTAAGCAGACACTATTGTCATTAGCAGCTATGGTAGACTGTGGATGCAGTCCTGTTGATTTTATTAAAAAGAGGCTGTCAGGATCTATAATTCACACATCATTAACTGCTTCATTAAGACTACAGCAACTCTGTGAGCCCTAAACTTGAAGCAGTTGCATGACAATACAGGTAAATATTCAGTGGTTGAGACATGTAAGCATCTCCAGTGATTTGTTCACTGGATAATTAAAAGGGAGTACTGTTTTTTAGGAAACACTTTTTTCAAACTACAAGCATAAATGCATAAAACATGTTCACTTAAAATTGACTTGATTTAAGTTAAAAGCATTACTTTACAATGAGGTGTGCAATCTCACATCATCAATCAAAAAAAGGCAATAACATACCAAAATGTACAGTCATTTAAGTATTTTCATATGGTTTGGGTTTTCTTTACTGGAATATGGAGCAGCCTGTGTGCTGAAACAATGTGAAGCAGAACTCATACAGACATGAGCAATGTGAATCATATTTATTTAAGAATTTAGAATTAATGGAGCATTAATTATGTAGATAAAAATTTTATTTTCCTATTATTTTTACTGAGTCCTTCTGCTTTTCCCTCTTCTCTTTTAACAGATATCTCCTTCCCTCTCTCCCTGATTATTTAGTTGAAGCTACCAGCTCAAAGATAAACACATAGCATGGATTTTGAACTGGGCTTTGGAGCCTGATAGACTTGAGTAGATTTGGAAACAAGCAAAGAGATTTGCACTTCACGAATTACGTAGAGTTGACTGTGGCAGCCCTCTCAGTGGGATGCATGTGCAGTTCTCACAGCACCACTGAGCTCTTCCCCTTTCTGCTCTGTGACCTTTTTGCCTTCTTCCATCCATGGTCACCACTATTTGTGCACCCCTGGGGTGAAGAAGTGGGAACTGGTCTGGCAACTCATGCTGCTGGCTTTGGTTCAGCCACCTCTGATGCCTTGTCCCTCAGAAGAGCCCTTTGATACCGCGACACTGCTTGTATTCTGCAAACACGCGTTTGCTGATGGGAAAGGTTTCCTTCTGTTGCCACCACAAATTTCCAGCCTTCCTCACCCTGGGAGCTGCAAGCACACCATACTGGGATCCCTGTAAAGGTCCTGCCCACCTACCACAGCAACTGCAGCTTCCCCCCACAACTCTTTCACCTGGAGCACCCTGGTCCCTTGGGATACCCCAGCAGCTCAGCTCACCCTGGAGCTGCCCTGGCTCAGGGCCACAGGGTGTTGGGGCCACTTGGCTGGGGCTGAAGGACCAGGTACTGCAGCTGCTCATCACCATCAATGCTCCAAGCCTGGGTGTCCTGACAAGTCTGTAACAGCATTTCTGGGGCCCAGCATCCCATACTGACGCACCCGGCAACAGCAGCCTGCACCCCTAAACCAGGGCTCTGACTACCTACAAGGGCTCCCTAACAGCCAGAAAACTGAAATCTACCTTCTCTTCAAGAAAACAAGCAGAAGTTTTTCTGATGGCTGGTGGCCCTGTGTGAGTCTCTGTGTGATTCTAGCTTTAGGGTTACAGTCAAGAGAGGAACAAGGCCAAAGATACTGTAAGAGTGGATCTGCAAGGGGGCTATCAGAAAAAGCTAAAGGCCGCCTGGTAGTCACACTTTTCTCATTTTTTATCATGCACCTTTTGGAAGCTGCTAAATAAAATAAATGCCATGATATTGCATTCATTGTTATCAGTCTAGGAGCAATATGCAAGGCATAATTGACTGATGTTACTCTAAAAGTTCATTTGAAATTTTCTAACTTAATTCCTTGAAGCTTTACTAGCAATATAAATACCATGATTGTTGCCATAAATTAAATTTTTGTCAACAAACTTATTGGACATTCATTGGAGCCAGTACGTGAACATCTATATTGATATTTCTGTAAAGAAATATTCAAATTTTTATTTTCAGTTTATTCGTTTGTTTGTTTGTTTCTCCTCTGCATCCTAGAGACATGTGCAGATTTCTACTCAGTCACAGTGTATTCCTTCAAGGTTAAATCCCACATCTCATGGGGAATGTATTATTCTCTCTGTGAGATGTCAGTGTTTCTAATAATGTTCTAATCAAGAAAAATTTCTTACCAATAGCACAATGCTGACAACTATTTTTGCTGAAGGACAGTGACTGCACCACTCAAAACATACTTACAATTTAAAAGGATGTTTGGGCCAGAAAACTTTGGCTAGGCTATTCTTCCTATGTTATGATGTACTAGTGATTACTGAGAAATAAGACCAGCTGTAATTTCCCAGCCTTTGTCTTTAGTGTTTGTCAAATGTGTCAAATGCTACAGAACAAAGCTCCATGTCTTTTTCCTCTCATTATTACTAGTGAATACCAGTTCTCTCAACAGCAAAAGCACTGGTTACATTGGGAGATGGTGGATTTTGTGCAGACTGGAAGGGTAGTCACTGTGTAAACAATCAGAGGACAATCGTTTTCACTGTGACCTTGTACTGACCTTCACCGTGAGATATAAACTTCTTTGCTAGAAGTGAAATGTGAATTCCTTCCTGTCTTTCCAGGACAGATAGCCTAAGACATGGTAGTAAATTCAGTCTGCCCAAGGCCATTCTCTAGCCAACCTACACAGAATAGCATGCATTCTTTCCCCTAAATCATCCTATCATTCAAAACAAGGCAACCAAATCCAAACCTATAACTTGGGTATAGGCCCATCTCTTGCCCAGCAGATGGTGTGGGCCAAAACCGGGATGAAAGAGCGCTGGCAGTGTCAGTATGGATGAGTAAGCCTAGTGCCCAGCGTGATCCCCAGGTCTCCTTAATTTACCAGTACAGAAAGAGCAGGAGACTTATTCTGATGCTCCTGAAATTTTCTGGGGAGTAAATCTACTCCTTCTGTATTAATTTAACTAAGAAAACTTGAAGGAAATACAAGAAAGGTCAGTAGTCACCACAGCAGCATCTAAGTCAAATGATATTTCACAAATTTTTCCAGCTCAGCTAGCATATTCCTTTCACAGCCTTATGCTTTCCCTGCAACTTGTATTCAGTTATGAAGTTTAAAAAAAGAGATGAGAAAAATCCAATCAGTTCAGATATTCCTAGCTGACCTGATTGTGGGGAGAGCTGTTTGTGACCGGAGCAGGATGACAAAGGAATTGTATCTATAGTAAATCAATGAGCCCTAAATGCTAGAGAAACTTCGCAAAGCTTAATTAATTGGTCCCACAAGATACCATTGGGCAATTCAACAGTAAAATATTTTTCCTAAGATATCATCCAACTTTACAAGAGCTGAAAAACCCAGCAATCTGCGATTATAGACTGCAAACAAAAAACCATGGAACTCAGCATGCATAAATCTTTATGACAAATAACTCTAATTTAAAAAATCCCAAACAAACAAACTGGAAAAGAACAGAAATGTTTTTCCAATGGGTACTTAGCGAGCTAAAGGGAAACTGCCCTATCCAATCCATGCAATTCCAGAAACCTGCAGACATAACAAAAAGATAAGTGGAAGCAGGAAGTTCATGTCCAACATTCTCACAAATGCTCCTCCGGGTAAGAGAGAATCATCATCATCATCATCATTGTTTAGTGTACTAAAGCATCCACAGCATTTGCACATGCTTAAGTCATGTAAAGCTAAAAAGCCCCCTTAGGAACACGTAGATATCGACACAATGTTTTAAATATAGAGATATACACATATAAATACATATATATTTAAATTAGACATATATTCTGGCTGGATCTCAGCATGACATAGAGCTTACACCTTACACCTTAACAACGCTTCAAGAATCAGCTATATATGACTGCCTATATGACCTGTATTTTGGCTTACAAGAATTTTTGTAAGACCCTCTAAAACAGTCCTTAACACTCTGCCTTTCCAAAGAGTAATGTAAACGTCCCTTGCTGGAACCTCATTCCTTAACTTCTCAGCCTATCTACAACTGCCATAAAGTAAAGTTGCTTTCCTGTTTTGGGAGGTTTCTTCCTTTGTTTTAAGACTTCCACCTCTGATCAGATTTTCTCAAAATTGAAATCCTACATTTCTACCAATTCTCATTCTCCTTCAGACTCACTCTACTCAGACCACAGCCTGAAGTGTAAATGGCCAAAAGACAGACAGGGCACAGAGCTGACTTCTCCCCACTGCTCACTAGAGAGGGATTGTTAGTTAATGTGTTCCATGCTGCTTCATATCCCAGCAGGATGTGTTGATGTGTTCACAAGAGCATGACATTGTTGACATTGTTCACTTTGATCCATGATAAACCCCTACAGAGTCACTACCTAACCACTACTTGTACAAGTTTATTTTCCTCACCTATGCATCATATTTTACGTATCTCTTGCACTGTACTTTTCCAGTTTGTGAAGATTATTCAGTAGTCCAGTACTATCCTTCAATGCACTTCCAACATTCCAGTTTGAGAGGAACTATACATTTTTTAAGGGTGTATACTCTATTTCAATATGTAAGGTATTGATTAATATATTGAAGAGTGGTCTCAGAGCAGCTGAATGGAAGCCTCTTCTCAGTCCACTCAGTAGTTTGACCAAGTGTTTATAGTTATTTGCCAAACATAGGCTGCCAGTCACATTTGTTCCTACTTCACAACAACTTAACAACACCACAGGTGATACTCTCCTAATGCCCTACCAGAGAAGAGGATTTGGTTACTTTATAATTATTTGTTCTTTTTTTGTTGACAGTTACACAACTCCTTATGATGCCTGAAGATTTCTTAGCTTTTTAAATATTTTTCATACATTTGCAGCTTTGCAGATTTTTAAAATATAGTTGTATGGTTTCTAGTACTTTTCCTGTTCTTTCTCAAAATAAGCTAACCCTTACTAACACATCCTTGAAATTCTGTTTCTTCTGATTCGTAAGAAGAGAATTTCTGACAAGAATATCTTGTTTTCCAACAGAACTTAAGAAACATAAGAAATAGGGCAAAGAAGCCCCTGGATCAACTCCAAGGGGCTGACCCAAGGGTGGGTTACTGGGGCAACTGGTCTCCTACTGGATGTACCTGCTACATATACTGATTAACTAACCTTATAAAAATCGTAGAAATCCTTTATCATGCTGGTGCAGAGCCATATTTGTGCCCCTAAAAGCTCTGATTAGAGAGCTGTTTCTTATATATCACTCTTAATACCATTTAGAAAGTTTTTATTCCAGGCAACACTTGTTCCAAGTAATTACACAGAGTGTGTTTTCTTATTTGTTGTAGCTTTATTCAGTGAACTTGAATATGAACTCACCTCCTAGCCTAAGCTAACAAGCTGCGCTAACCCGGATTCCCATTTTCTTCACCATGCAAAGGTGGTGGAATTACTTCTGCACCATGGCACAAAAAAGAAAACCAACTAGTACAGTTTCCAGTTTTGCTTTGGCAAAGAATCCCTTTTTTTGAACTCGGACAGGCACAATATAAAAACTCAGAGACTTTTTAAGCACCTTGTGGCAAGTCAGACATTTCAAGCCAACAATTTCAACCACAAGCAATTTATTCATCTCTGCTCTCACAGCACGTTTGGCACATAACTTCAGAACCATCATAACATTCAAGGTTTGGAAAGAAAACAAAAATCAGGAACTGGTGATAGAAGAAATAGATAAAAGCCTATAAGCAACTAAATAAGAGTCTCCTGGCATAAACACTTTCTCCCTTAAGGTCCTTGGCCTTCTCACGTTTCTTCTGATGTCAGGCTGAAAGTTCTCACAGCTCCTCAGCAAAAAGTTAAAACACCTGCTAAGTTTCAAGGTGGAAATAAACTGTGGTTTCAGTTTCATTACTGCTTTAAATAGTGTCATGATACTTCAGCGGATGCTGAAGTAAGTTGAATTCTTATCCAAGCAGGTATTAAAATCTCTCATCAAAGCCCTAGAACAACTCTACAGGTCATAAAATTCAGTTGCTTGCAGGGTCCTTTTAGCTGTATGGAAACTTGACTCCCGAAGAAGTTTCATTTTCATATTTATCATGCATTTCACATTCATCATGTATTTCACATTCATCATGTATTATGTGTTTATCAGGTGCTTCATATTTATGTTGAGTACATATCTTTAATATTGGTAAAAAAACACTATTGGAACTCTAGATATAGGATAGCCTGAAAAAAAGACTGAAGATTCGCATTAATACCTCTGCTATAGGTGCTTTATAAAATGTCCAACAGCACTGTTCTACTAGGAGTCTGAATAACTCATCAACATATCTCCAGTAATTTCTCAAAAAAAGACCTTTCTCATTCTTACTGTATATTCACCATTAATAGTAGCAAAAAGCTGCTGTAGTCACACAGACATATAAAGATGGAATTCCTCAGAGTGCTTCTGAAGGTTGGAATCAGTGGCAATTGCTATAATGGTATTTATACAACCCCACTATCAGGTACCATGAACTGCTGGGTTTTTCGGGATCTGGCCAAGAGTTCTGACATATTTCTGGGGACCTACAGTGTACACCAAATTTGTGTACATGGCCAGGATGTATGTGATACATAGAACACACACACCAAGCAAAGCACTTCTCACGTGGCACTGTGAAAACACAAACCCTAACACACACACGAGCCTGAACAGTGCAATGAGCTCTTCTGGTAGGCAAATGGCCTTTATCTGTCAAGCACTTGTTACTGTTTTTCAGCTTAAAGTTAATCAAACCAAGCAAAACTTCATTTACTGATAAGCATATTTTAAAGAAATTAAATGGCAGTGGCTTTAAAAGTGCTTTTCTATCATAGAAGTAATGTGAGGACAACTAATTCAAGGCGATAGTGTTAACGGGAGTTGATAAAGTGTTTGAGTAGAGAGTTGTATGGATTTATCAAGTGAAGCATGTATCTTAAATGTATTAGAAAATGATCATGTTACACTGATTAAGGATGTAACATTTCTCTCCACTGAGATGTGCTTTATGTCTGGGGAGCTGTAATGTGTCTTGCAAACGGCTTCAGTATTTCACAGACAAATTTTATATTTCTCACTTCCATGTGTTCTGTCACTGAGTGAATGGAGATGCTAGAAAACTCAGCTCAAAAAAATGTTCACTGGCTTTCTGTACAAAACAGTTGTTTCGCTACAATCCAAGCTTTTCTCAAGGGCTTTAATCCATTTTGAGATGTTTCTCTTGTATTGCCTTAGCAGGCTATGACACAGTTAGACAGACATGAGGAAACTTCAGCCCTGTGAACACTTGCTCAAGAGAGACATGTAATCCCTGGCAGTAGTGCTTAATCACATTCCTCAGTCAGGTGTCAAACAGAGCAAAAGCACAAACATACAAGCAAGTTTTGTTTAGAGGACCTCAAAAAACCAGCCAAGTGGCAAATTTGGACATCTGTGCTAGACTGTGGCTGTCCTGTTTTTTCAGTCTAATCTGTCAAGATAACCATTTCCCCATTCTCTTAAACAAATACAGACTTCCTTGTTTAAACACTGCAACAGTTCTAACAGAGCACAGGTTTTAATCATTCTCTGCTAAGTACACTAGCAAGAGGCTCAGAAAAGAAGCAAAACATCTTCAATATAAGCTGCTGATTTTGCTGTGTGCAAAAGAGCAGGGCATGTGACCCTCAGATTTCAGATGAACTGTAAACAGTGGGCTTGTAAGAAAAGAAAATATGACTCAAAGGGAGATAATTCAGGGGCTTTTTTTTGGCCCCTGAATTAGAAGAGGCCAAATTAAATTCAATTTTACTCTGAAAAAATAATTACAATAATTAATCGGGGGGGGGAGGGTCACTTTTCCTATAGGGTAACCTTTCCTACAGATTCCCTCTGTTATTCAGATTATATAAATGCAGCAGTAGTAAAAGCTATTCCATGAGCATTATAATCACAAAATTTGATGAATGTACCACATTATTCTATAGATGGCCAGTGATTTTAATACCAAAATTTCAGAAGATATGCCTCTTACAGAAAGACTATTAGATATAGACAAACAAATGAATACAACTGAAATCCATCATCTATTTTTTCTGAATATTGACTCATCTTTTTATTCTCTTCAGTCTTTTCCCCTCCTTTTCTCTTTTAGTCGTGATTCATTTCATGCACATCTGTATTATTTATCTTAGATTTTTATTGTTCTGCATGTTCTTCTCTTGCGTCTCTTCAGTAACTGTTTGTTATTTTTCTGTCTGAAAGGAGTGTTTCTTTTCCATTCATTCTTTAATGCTTTTATGCCTATCACCCTTTACTGACTCATACATTTCCTCTCCTTTTCCTGTGAACTTTCTTATTTTCTTTTGTCTGATTCTTTTCATTGCATTCTACTCTTTTTTTTTGGGGGGTGGTTTTCTACCACATTAATTTTTCTTTATCCTTTATCCCCGAAGCCTCTTTTTTCTTGCCATTCTTCCCTTCCTTTATCTCTTTCTCATCAGGGGATTTTCCTACACCCTAATCTTACATCTCTTCCTATCCAACATATGGTGTCTCCCACCCTCTCATTCCTGGTGGGGTCCTTCTTCCTGTAGAGCTTCAGAGGATACATTTACGCTGACAGAAATGCTATTCTCCCATCTTGCTCTTTCACCTCTTGCTTTATTTACACTATAGCACAGGCTGAGTCTTACCACATGCTTGGCAGTCAGTCTGCCCAGTGCCTGGATCTTGTGATTTCCCTCAAAAATGATCCCAAGTATTTTCTACTCATGAGCCACCTGCGTGCAATGCATGTGCATTTGCTTTTTTGGGAGACTCCTTCTTGCTTTGGAACGGGGTCTTGGACCCTGTTCTAGTCAGGGAAGAAGCCCTTCACCACAAAGTTTCCTTGGTGGTTCATATAATCATCCAAGAGCACCTCTTTCATGGCACTCTTGTCAAAAGTGCTTCTCCTTAGAAGCCAGTGTTAAAGAAAAGAACAAGGAAGGAAAATTTAAAACACTTTATTCTTGAACAATAAAGGGAACCACATCACAAACAAGAATATCTGTGTTTGTCTCTCACTCAGAGTTTATCCCTCTCACGGTGACTCTGCAGGCTTAATATCTCATTGAGGCAGCTGTACTCCTTTCTTCTTATTATTACTCTCCTGTTTTCCTAGATCATCTCATCAGTGAAGTAGGGACAAAGAGCAGGTAGGTCTGGAGAAGATAAACACCTCCTGGTAGACCTTTGCTCACCTCTTAGGTTACTCACCACTTTGTTACCCCGGTCAAAATGTTCATACCCAATTCTCAGAGAAAGGCTGAGATAACTGGCTTCCATTAGGCAGTCTAATTGCTCTTGGCAAAGACAGCAAACAAAACATCTTCTTCCACTTCTTAGGTTCAGGCTAAAAATAATTAGGCATCTGGTTTTACAGCACAAGCTGGGTAAAACAATCCAGAAGGAAAGTGTCATAGACAGTGAATCTGAAATACAGTCTGAAATGAGATACAGACAAAACATCATGTTTTCTTGCACAGTGATGTATAGATGTTACTTCATGAGTGATGTATAGGCACAGGAAATAGCATGTCACATGCCTGAAAAATATTTCTCCTACCCAAAAGGTGGTTTCCTTAGACCAATAGTTTGAACAAAATAGTAGCTCTCAAATGTTCCAGTGACACAGCTGCTCTTTTTGCTCATTGCTGAATAGTGCCAACTTCCAAACTACCTTTCAGAAAATAGTAGCAGCTGAGGATCATAAGCAGCTCAGATATGGAAAGAGCTGGAAGATGTGAATCAAAGTCCCAGCAGGCATAAATTCTCAAAAACCCCCCTGGAAACAAAAGCCTGAAAATTCACCTAGAAAGTATCCCCACAGGGAGTGTTAGTCACAGTCATAATGCAAAAGTGAAAAACCAGCCCTGAACTGACTAACTGGGGGGTGGGGAAAACAACAAAACAAAATAAAGAAGCAAAGCCCAGCTAGGGCCTGTGACCCAGGTTCCAGAAGTGAGTTCCCCTCACACCAATCTCATCAAACCCAAACTGCAGTTTGCTATAGTAGTTCTGAAAGTGCCAAATGCAGAACAGCTGGTTGTCCATACTCTCCATCTGAAAACATCAATTTAAAGCTTTGCAAAGATTTCCAGCTGTACTTACACAGAAACCCTTCTGCTGCTGAAGAGTGTCAGCACACTTAGAAAACCATTGAACTCTGAATTTATTTAAAGATAGATTTTAGACATTTCTGAAATTGTATTGTAATCCTCTGTGCTTACAAAAACATATCCATCTTTGGACCTTCTTTAGATGATACCATCTCAATATTGTGAAAAATTTAATACTTCACAATTATAAGGCCTGTTTTAGAACATTTCTTTTGTCTACTATGTTGAGGTCATCCATCAAAACTACACATCATTGCTGCACTGAGTCTCCCACTTAGTGTTGGAAAGTTCTGCTGAAGGCTTTTACGTTTATCCATTATCATGATCCCTTCCATTAGTTCTGATAAGACTGGAAGGATCACAAACTGGAGACACAACATTCAGATATCCTTCCATATATTCTTTGCAATCCTGCCCTACAAGGGGGTCATGTAAACAATTTCATAATTCATCAAACACTTGAACATTCTGCAGTTACTAGTCACCTGGGGAAATGTACAGCTTGGGGGAAAGGGCATAGTTCCAACATGAATGCAAATATTAGTGAAGGCTGAAGCTATGAATTTAAAGGATTTTCTCACAAAGGGAATATTGTCCTGAAGATTTAAATGTCAGAAGTATATGTGGGAAAATACCATCTCAGTGAAAAAAACTGAGCTTTTCATAGAACTAGATGCAAACAGCATGAAGTAAGGAATCCAGAGAAAAAGAGTATAGTCCTGCAGGAGTCCAAAATTGGAATATAAACATCAGAAGCACCAGAATGGGACAAGTGACTAAAAAGAAGAAATCTGAGAATGAAGAAATAGAGCCCTGTCAGACATGGTATATGAGTCTAACTATGCATATTTCAAACTGGTGTGACAGCAAGCGTAAAATTTGTCCTGATGTGGCCCAGGACTAGGCTGCCTTGCTGCTAAGACGTACCCGTAGCTCATGCTGACCTTGCTGCCCACTGGAAACCTCAGGGCCCCTCCAGGCAGACCTCAGCCTGTGCTTTTGCTTTTGATCATTGTGTCCCAGGAGCAGGAATTCACATTTCCCTTTGCTGAACCTTGCACATCTCTTTGCAACCCAATCTCATCTCTCTACAGAGTGGCTATTCTTTCCTGTGAGCTGTGCAACAGCTCTTCCTGCTGTGTCACACACGAACATGGAGCAGCAGATGCACTCACTGCTATCATCTGGGCCAGCTGTAAGTGTGCTGAGCACTGCTGGTCCTAGCATTCACCCTGAGGAGCTCTGTTTATGAGTGGCACACAGTTTGTCTTTGAGCCATTGACTACCACCAGCCAGTCAAACAGTTTTCCATATTCCTCATGGCCTTAACATAATGGGTTGCCAGCCAGGACACAATGGCATAATTGCATCAAGCATCCTGCTAAACTCAAGGTAAGTGATATCCTCAGCTCTCTGCTCACCACCAAGCAAATTGTTTCACCATAGATGGTGACGAGATAGGTCAGGCAACATTTATCCTTGGTAAATCTGTATTGGTTTTCCCAGTCACATTTTTGCCCTCCAGAGGCCTGGATAAAATAGCTTACAAGAGGACATGTACCATAATTTTCTCAGGGAGAGCAGCAAAGCCTGGTAACATCCTGGATCTGCACCTGCTTTGATCTAATTGTGATTTGCTCTAACTGTTTTCAGTTTAACACCATATGTAGTGGAAGGACACAAAGGAGGTGTCTCCAAATTTTGTGCATAGCACTTGAGGGCAGGTCATGCAAACTGGCACAGCAAAGGTAGATGCTCCTGTAACACCTAGGAAACTCTTAAGAGGTTCATTTGGGTTTTAGAGCATCCTATAGGCAAGGTCATGGAACATCTGGAGAGCTACAAAGAGGAAAGAAAGGAAAAATCCTGTCTGAACTGTGAAGAATGTCTTCAGCACGTCAGGACAAGCACCGATGATTGTGCCTCTCCCCTTTTCCCAGCAACTCCATCCATGTGCAATACTGTGTTGCCCACTGCGAAGTCCTGCATGCCTGTAAAGTCAGCACCTTCACAGGCCTGCCCTCCGTGAGAACATACTCATATCTCTTTGGGGCATTAGGCTGCCTGGGAGGGTTTATTTACATAGGCCAGGTTGTATTGACCTGCATTTTGAGATGTTTCTGTTCGGGAGCTGAATCTCTTGTCTGAGCACCTCAAAAACCCAGGGGAAAGCATCTGTTTGATAAACTCAATAGAACAGATACCTGGGTGTATTTTTAATAGGACACCACAAAAGAGGTCGTACAAAATAACAAAACCATATTTTGATTATATGCTAAAAGAAGAAATATTTTGTAGAATAATATAATAATAAAGGAATGAAGTTGTGGCTAATATATTTCTACTGTGGTATGTTCCTGCCTTTACTTTTAGGGAAGGTTATTTCACCTTTTACACTGTGCAGTTAGTTCATAAAGTCACATAAAGGCTGCATTCTTTTCCAGAGAAATGTAAATATTAGCTATTCAATAGTGAGATGGATTCAAGGCCTATGTTGGCACAACTGATACAGTTTATGAATACTTAGTTTATTAGTGTCATATATAATTAATTAAATCCAGGTAGACACCTTTAAAAAGCAATTTGCTAAGCTGTCCAACAATACAGCAAAAAAATATTTTGCTAAGAGGCATAATTAAAAAAAATTAGTTATTAGATTAAAAATATGATAAATTCTGTTCTTTTGAACCTGCAGTTCCATTGCAGCATTGTCTTCAATAATTCACAACTAGGTAAGGTGGAAAGGCAAACAAAAATGTTATTTTAAATAATAAAGATTTAAAAAATGTAACATACTACAAGAGATATTTCCCACCTAAAAGAGGTGGTAAATGAATGCATTACTGAGTTCAGAATGATTTAAATATTGCTTAATAATTAATGTGCTGCTGTGCTAACGTGGCATTATAGAGAAGAACCAATTCAAAGGCAATTAGTAGTATTAGATGAAAGTTTTGCTTTGGGGACTTTTATTATTCAGAAGCTATTTTTTACCATCAGCTGAAACTCGGTAGCTTACAGTTAAGCTTAGGTGGCTGCAGCTGCCTGCTCCACACTCATCTCTCTGGCAGAGATGCACGTACTCAAGCAGGTGAGTCCTTGCAGCTCACAAAAGCAATGCCAGAACAGCTCTCTGAATTCAAGCTGTCCCATGGGTGTGCAAACATTTTTAACCCTNCGGCTCTGAGGGGGCGGCGCGGGCCCGGCCCGCCCTGCAGCCGCCCCCAGAGGGGCCTGCGCCCCGGGACGCACCAGCCTGCTGCCTGCAGACAGGCCCCGGGCAGCCCCACGCCCACGGGATCTAGCGNAATGTTATTTTAAATAATAAAGATTTAAAAAATGTAACATACTACAAGAGATATTTCCCACCTAAAAGAGGTGGTAAATGAATGCATTACTGAGTTCAGAATGATTTAAATATTGCTTAATAATTAATGTGCTGCTGTGCTAACGTGGCATTATAGAGAAGAACCAATTCAAAGGCAATTAGTAGTATTAGATGAAAGTTTTGCTTTGGGGACTTTTATTATTCAGAAGCTATTTTTTACCATCAGCTGAAACTCGGTAGCTTACAGTTAAGCTTAGGTGGCTGCAGCTGCCTGCTCCACACTCATCTCTCTGGCAGAGATGCACGTACTCAAGCAGGTGAGTCCTTGCAGCTCACAAAAGCAATGCCAGAACAGCTCTCTGAATTCAAGCTGTCCCATGGGTGTGCAAACATTTTTAACCCTGCCACCCCCTCAGCACTGTAGCTAAGATATAAGGGAAGAATGCAGCATCCTGGCATTGTCTTGCACTTCAGTCCCACGGAGAGGCAAAGGTTAAGAATGAGGAAAATTAGGCAGAGAGCCCTGTGTGGCCCAGAGAAAAGACACGCTATTCTGTGGGGACCAACTCCCCTGACATAGATGGGAGAAAGCTCTATGAATGAGATCATTTTGACTTCCTTTGCTGACATGCTAATGGGGGCTTTCTTCCTTTCAGCCAGAGCAGNTTTCAGGAGTTTATTAAATTCACATTTGTGTACACCAGCCCTCTTCCACAGCATTCATTTTGGACAAGGGGGAACTGCCCCAGCATTTAGGGGTGCCGCGGATCACGTCCTAGTCACAGTGACCATCCACCAGACAGACGCTCTTCCTTCTGCTGCTTCTATGCTGACTTTTTTTTTAATCCTTGGATTACATTATCCTCAAACCCTTTTATATTTTTCTCACTGAATTATGTTCACTCCAGAGAAGTGCATCCAGTTCCTTCTGTTCCCACAGTAATCATCAAGATTAAGTGAAAGGGTCAAATTTAAAGGCAAGAAAACGGTGGCGTAAATTTCTCATCAGCAAATCAATGCAAATCTGTGAAATTCAGTGTCATTGAACCACAGTCAGCCCTGCTTTAAGTAGAAACAAATTCCATTAATTGCTATGGGAATAGAAAATTTTTTACTCTCCATTTTACCCGCTGGGCCAAGTTGCCTCTATACCTTTGACACTTCTATGAATTTGAGTTTGTTGGGGAGGTCAGCATCTCTGGCACTGTGAATAGAAACCGGTATGATTTACCTGGTGAGAGTAATGGAGTGGAGTTGAAGTGGCAAAAAGAAAGAGTCAATATAAGAAAATAAACTTGGCCACCACAACATTTTCATCATCCCTTTGAACCTCACTGGTCATGGCAGCTTCTACCTTCTCAAAACGTGCACTGCATTAACAGATCCAAACACTCAAGGACTTGATGAGCAGATGGCTGGGAGGTAGGACATAAAGTACCCAAAAGGAGGCTGCTGTGCATACAAAGAAAATGCCATTCCTGCTCTCCTAAAACCTGCCCTTGACTGTTCCCCAGATTGAGTGATGCTGCTGAGGGAAGAAAAGCGGCAAAAGCTCTCTGGAGTACTGGCTAAACGTGCTGAAATGCAGTATGTTATCTTACACGTATTGAAGTCCTCTAAAACAAATTAGAAATGCTGATGAATGAGGAGAACCCAACACAGTCCCCAAAACCTAAAAAATGTCCTTCAACCAAATAAAGACTCACCTCACAGCCCTCCACAAGCATGTGCTGTCTGATGCCCTTCCCAGTGGATCATGGTGCCTGGTGTGCCAGGGAGGGCACAGGCAGAGTGCCACCCTCACTGCAGTGATGACAGTGGTGGCCTTCACTGCTCCTGGAGCATGGAGGGAAACCTGCCACAGCTATCAGCCGTGGCTGGGATGTACCCTGGGCTAGTGGTCAACAGCAGCTCACCACTTCTACATCCATATTCTTTCTCTGTTTAATTCAAAAATAACTGGCTTCTTTCAAAAATAGCCCTTAAAGCTTCTGCACTTAGGGAGAACTTAGTTCACTTACGCTTAAATGTCTGAAAAGCAGGTGTAGTTTTACATATTTACGTGCATGTATAAATACTTCAATAAATATCTATACATACAAAGTTTTAAAAGTAACTTACATATAATATATATACTTACATAAAATATTAGAAATAAGAAAAACAGAAAGGGAAAGAAATACACTTGACTGTGAAATCTGGTCTAATTACAAGGTTTTTAATGAGCCTTTCATCATTTAAAGTTTGCATCAGAGCCCACTTTCTCCTCTTTTTCAGAAGATCTTACCAATAGTCTGTCATATTACAAACCTACTTGTAAGATACTTAAATTCTTGGGTTGGATGGATGCATCATTCAGTTGGGTCACATTCGGCAGAAATGTTGTCAAGGTCAGCCTTGGCTGCTCTTTTTTTAATTACTTGTTTTTCACACTGTCCAGATTTGCTTGATATAAAAATTTTGCATTTTTACCACTGTTATCTCTGAAAGCCAAGATGAAGAACCGTTATACCAGATTCATCTTATCATCTCTGAAATAAATATGAACAAAGAAAAATGTGAAGTGTAAGTAGTTTGGAAACAATGCCATATTCAACACTGGAAATATTTAATGGATCAGATTCTAGTTGGTCCCCTTAGGCAGAACTGTTTTTTCTGCACACACACACATACACACTTGCAACTAATACTAATATTCTCTTAAAGGAGATTTGTGGGCACTGAGATCTGTGCACTTTTGTGCCCAGGAGCCTCACAAAACTCCTATCAAGGCTGAAATGAACTTGAGAAGAAGCCAGAACAGAATGATAGCACCTACAGGTGTCAAGGTCACCAAACTGTATGCCAAACACATGAGCACTTGCCCACTTATCCTGACATAGCTATCAATATATATTTAGGCAAACCTTCTTGTCTGGAGCAAGCACCAGGGTCTGAGCTGCTCTCGTGTATCTGACTGCCAAACAAACCTGAAACTGGAGCTTTGTTTGTAATCTGCAGCGTTGTTCCTATTTTGACACTCACCAAATACACTATTCTGGAAATGGTAAAGATTTGCAAGAAATTTCAGAACTGCAGATGTGAGGACACACAGCTGGATTAAAATTACTGTCCCTGAATATTTTAAATTTCAGATCTGGATTCTAATCTAAGCAGACAGTCAACGTTGGATTTGCTCTCGTCAGTGTCTTGTGAGCTGCCAGTTGTATTTCCTATAAAAATATCAGGAATCTTATGAAAGCTGTTCTGGAGAGTTTTTTGCTATCCTCCAGAATGATTTCAGCTGATTTGCCTTTCCATACCCCATACCCATACTCAGACTCTGGAAAATGTACTTCAGTGAGCTCTGTAGAGCAACTGAGAGATGAATCTGTATCACCAGCAGACTGAAAAGACTCACCTTTCCACTTTACACCCTGGTAGGCTTAGAGATGTGAAATAATGGAATGGCAGACAACTGAGTGGGATAGTACCCAACACAGAAACTCCCAGCACTGTGGTAAAGGCTCTCACTGCCTCCTCGCTATACAGCTCCATCCCTTCTGCTGGGGACCACAGGAATATCAAGAGCAACACACACAGCTGCTGGATAATGTAAGACCTCAAATATGCAAACTAGCAGTTAAAACCTCATCTGGTCTTTGCAGATCTGCTCTGATGGAAATCACTTTAGTCTAAGCTGGAGCATCCTGCTTTGCTTTAATTTCTACTGGCTTTTGATGACCCCCTCTGGGGTGATTATTCTATTAGGATTGAACTTTGTAGTGCACATGCTCTCTGCCCTGGTACATACTGTACATGTAGCTTCATTCAGCCAATGCTTCAGGAATTAATTAGTTGATGACTTCTAGTGTAATTCTTTAGATCTAACGGCCTGTTTTTGAGGCACCTAATTAAAAAACTTGTTAAGGATTTATTCCAACTCTGTGTGGGTAACATTTGCATCCTGCTCCTGTCCCATTCATTATTAGGAACAAGAACTGAAACATGCTGTTGCTGCTGCTGCTTTCAAACCAATGCATCATCTCTTAGTGGCTAAAGAGAACTGACTTTGTTCTGCCCTGAGAAAGGAAGGAGGAAGGGACATTTGACTGCTAGCTACAGCTGCCTGGTGGAAGGATGAGGAGAAAGTGGAGCCAGACCCTTCCTGAAGATAGACAGGGGTAGGAGAAAAACACAAACGATACAAGATGGAACATGGGAAATTTCAACCAGGCATGACAGAGGTAATTTTCACCATGAAGGTGGTGAAATACTGGAACAGAAGCCTAGAGAGTTGTGGGATTTCCATCCTTTAAGATAAACTTCTTCAGCCCTGAACAACCTCTTCCAATCAAAACATTTTTGAGCTAGATGCTGGAGTACACACCTTTACAGGTATCTTCCAGGAGAAATGATTCTGTGATTCTAAGAGCAAAATAAGGAGGTAGATTTAATAAAGTATGGCTGAGGGTACACATTTCTCATTTTTCTAATGCGTTTCCTAAAATGACTCTGAAGGATTGTGTCTCACCTGCTGTATTCCAAGTATGTGTAAAATCCCAAGACAATTCACAGCATAAGATTAAAATGTCAACGTGCCTCTAGCTCTAAGTGACTTTACTTCTTTTTCATGCTGGCAACATTTTACGCTTGGTTCCTGTGTACCGTTTCTGGCAAGGGAAGTTGTGCCTCACAAACCTGTTGACAGTCAGGGGACTCATGAGCGTACGAAAAAGGGTGGTTCAAGCAGATAGCTCCTACTTGGCTTTCCATAAAGCTTTTGACAGAGACCTTCCCCATGCCTTTTAAAGAAATATAAAAACACACATAGGAAAGATTAACTGGCCAAAATGAGGAAGTTAAAAGTAGGAAGAAATGGGGTGATCTACAGCAGAAAGATAGATATGAGTCCCTACATCTACAGAGGATATATTATAAATACAAAAATTTCAAAGAAGAGTGGCAAGGATGGTTAATAGCTTCCATATAGGAAAAAGAGAAAAAATATTAGGCTGGGAGTCTTTCGTGTGGAACAGAAATTACTTAGGGTGAAATATGTTGAAGACTTTAAAATCATGATAGGTATAGAGAGATGACTAGGGCTGTTACTTCTAGTACTAGAATCCTTGGTCATCAAATAATGGTAAGAAGGACTGTATCCAGGACACAGAGTCTTTATATGATTGGCAATGCATGTGGGAAACTCCTTGGCAAAGGGGGAACTATGTGAATCCAAAAAGCTCATACTGAATTCAAAAGGAGATTGAAAAAGCCCTTTGAGTTTCCTGAAAAAAGAAAAAGAAGTTTGTTAATTATTGTATAGAGAAACTACATTAGAAACCCCCCGACTGAAAATTGTCAGAAGATAGAGGAGCATTAGCACCAATGCATTCCCTACTCTAGCTCTTCTCTAGGTATTTATTCATGGCCACTGCTGATGACAGAACTAGCTGGAAAGCCATTGAATTTATGTTCTCTGACCTTCCTTTGGCCAGGCAAGAGATCCATCAGATCTGTTCCTGTGTGCAGCTGGCTCACCCCTGGCTGCTGGTTTCCCTGGTTCCTGATGAATTCCCCATCCAGTGCTCTGGACTCCTAGGATGGCCAATGCACACGTGACCTCCTGACCAATGTAAGCATGTCCAGGGGCTGCTGCAGGAATCTTGGCCGTGAGGATAAATCTCAGGAGACCTGAGACAATGAGACTGGGAAAGTGAAACCACTGGTGGCCTCAGCTATGTGGCCTGAACCTTCCTATGGCAGGAGAAGCTGGATTTCCAAAAGGATTCAGGCTCTTTGCAGGAATCTCAAAATGTGTTTTTCAAGATAGCTACCAGATGCCTAGCTGCCCTTGACTGCAGTGATAGCACTTCTGAAAATACATGAGGCACCTATCTACATCTTTTGGTGCTTAAATCTCTCCAGTGTGCTGACCCTGTGCCCTCCAGAACTTAAAAATAACTCTGCCTAATTGGGCTCCTACTTGACCTCGTGTGGTTTGAGGCCTGCTCCATCTGCATAGGCTGACAGGGCAAATGAAAATATATTAATCTGAAGTGAAAAGCACTTACTGCAGATGGAAGGGGATCCCTCGAGGAACATATCTGATCCCAAAGTTAAGGACAGGCACGGCAATTTTAATATTAATACTATGTTTTAAATAATAGAGAAGATGTAACATTATCAATTTATGGCGTAACAAAATACAAATCACACTGTTTTACACCAGGTTAAGGGACTGCAGTCTATAACTTTTCATGCTTCTCTATCACTAGAATACTTGTAGTGGTAAATACTAGTAGACAGGAAATTGCCACATGTGGGGCTTTTTTTTTCCTCAACAAAACAAAAGAGAAAGAAAAGAAGAATGAAAATGTTGGGGATAGGCCTCTCCCTGCAAGTGCATTTGTGCAGAACTAAGCTGAGCAGGTTGGTAGATTTGCTGGGCAGGATAAAATAATTTAAACTCCAAACAAAAGAGTTCAGAAAGACAAAAGACTGAGCAGGAGGCATGTCAAAGAACAGTATTACTGTGTGTGCACGTGTGCCAAAGCTGTACCTGATCAACAGATGATCTCATATGTATGCATATTTATCTAAGCATCTCACTATTTTTTTTTTCTCAGACAGCACTTTTGTTATCAGACACTGCCATTGCCCTGTTTGGCACACTCAGGAATAATTTCCATGCCTTTGCTACTTTTTTTCCTTTCTTATTTTCCATTTCAGTATAAAGCACTGTAAGCACATTTTTTTGGCTGGTGAATAGGCATAAAGATCTTCTTGTCCCACTCAAGGACACATTCCCTTGCATTTTCAAAGCAGATGATTAGCGGTACTAGGCTCTGCCAAGACAGTGGGTGTTGCACAGCTAAATCCTTGTGCAGGTCTTTGAAATTATTCTCCCTTGATAACTAATTGCAGCAGCTGACCTTCCCAGTTTCACATCCATCCACAGTTTCCCAGCAACAGTGCAATCCACCACCTACTACGCCGGTTGTCCACTGGTCATTATTTGCAAAACTGCACAAAGGAAGCTTACTTAGTACACTGCTTTAAATTCAAAAGCAGGTGAATGGGCAGTGTTGTGATCCTGGATCTGATCCTGCTCATCTGACCTCAGTGGTAGCCCAGAGCTTTGGGATATTGCTACCACCAGCTACCCTCGTTACGTTTTCAAAATACAGAAGCCATGCCTGTGTGAGCAGCAGCCAGCCAGGTGGAGTGGCTGTGCCCAGCCTGCGCTGCAGGACTGCAGGGTTCCAGCTCTGTGCCGTGCTGCAGGACGTGTCCCCAGCACAGTGGACACGTTCAGCCAGGAGGCAAGCAGAGCACATATGACGGGAAAACTCCCCTGTTCTCTCCCAGCCTCAGCACTGGCAGTCTGCAGGGCACTTGAAAGGCTTCTCTGTAATTATTAGCCGTATGTTTACTGGGTCACTTCAAATGGAAACAGAATGTCTTCAGAAACACTACACAGGGCATTTGATTAGCAGTGGAGATGAACCTGTACCAGGAACTCAGATTCCGAGAATTCATGTTCAGCCTTTGTGGCTGTAACTCTGCTCAAGTCAGGATGCCCTCTTCCCCCAGCTATTTATTTAGCTGAAACACATAATGTTCTTGTTAGTTCAGCTAGGGCTGGATATTTCTTTTTTCTCTGTTCCAAGAGAAGCATTGTTCTACAAAGGAACAGCTTGAGTCTAAAAGTAAATAGGTTAGGAAAATAGCCTGTGCCAATGGGCAACATAAGCACTCTGGGTGGTTAAGTAAGAAAACTGGAGTTTGATGTTAGGTGCCCAAGTTTGAAAGTATTTACCTATGATCTTCACTGAGTTCTCTCACATCCTAATTCAATTCACATCTTATAGAGAAAGAGAATTCATATCTTTCTGTACAGCAGAGTGGTGAATCCTAAAACTGGATGCTTGTAAACAAATAAAAAAAAAAAAAAAGAAAAATCACAGCTGCAACTTCAAAGGTAGTTATCTGAGCTCATCACTGTGGTGCAGGTATATTCCTTGTGTGATATTTCCTAACACTGAATGTACACGTGCATGAAAGCGAAAAACTATCCCCAGCAGCCGCGCCAAACTCATTTGAACATTAGATTATTCACTTTCCCAACTAATCAATAATTGTTATAATTAAAATTGATAGTTGCAAATAACATGACAGAGTGCTGCTGCCAGGATACTGATTGTGTATTTGGCTTGAAAAGATAGGCAGTAGCGTGGAACACTTATTTTCCAATTTGCTTTTAGCTGTGTGCAAATTGCTTTAGCTGTATCCAGCTGATTTAGACCTTGCCTGGAGGTACACTAGATTAATTGGGAGCCACACATTCATTGCTTACAGAATGGACTCTGTAATTGGTGAAATTTGTTAGTGCCAGTTATAAAATAACTATATAGTTCTGCTTTTTAGTCATCCTTTCATTACTCTTTCAGGAAAGGGAAAAAACAATTAGAATCTTTCAGACGACCAAAATTGCTTTTAAGTCTTTATGTAAAACCACCAGTGTGACTTCAGTCAATATTTTATGCAAGCCAACATTACTGTGAATATAGTATTGATTTTTTTTCAAAACTGAAAAGCTCTTCAGCATACATAAGAAGGATTTTTTTGCCCTTGTTGTGACTGAACTTTAGATAATGAAACCATTATGTTCTTATTACACAGCGCTTTCAAAAATAACTTTGTTCTTTTTTTGTATCTTAACTAGCTTATTATTAACCTAGAAAAATTCATCGTTGTTTCCTGGCACCCAAAGCATTTAAAAGAGACTACAGCTTTTCTTAAATCCAGGCTCTCTTTTTGCCTATGTGTATATAATAATGACAACATAAAGCCTACAGCTAAATACGTAAATATAATGGACTACTTCCAAGTTATATATTCTCATGATTATTGATGGATTTAGGATTCAAAGCCAGGACCTAGTTTTTTTCAGTTTCCCTTGTTCATAGCTATACTCTAAGTCTAAATAAATTGTGAGCCAGTTACTTTTGTTTACAACAGCTGTTACGCCAGAGATGTTCTGCACCTTATTTGTGGTGCAGAGCAGGGTGAAAGACAGTGGAGTGGAGTGGAGTGATTTCACAGAAAGGGTCCATGGCCTGACCCTGAACATGTCTCATCTTTGTGAGGGGAAAAGATTGCTCTTAAACACATTGCCACCTTTCAGCTTTTTAACTGCTCAGGAGACACACACAACGAGGCCACGTAGAGGAGACCCTTGGAAAGCTCTCATTTACAGTTCCTGTGACCACACCAAGCCTACAACCTTCCCCTAGCACTAAACATTTGAGCCCATTGACCAGTTGCAAATAAACTAGATACTCCTAAGTCAGTTTCTACTTTCACAAGTACTGCTAAAAGGGCAAAGCAGTGATGGTCTGTTAGTGGCCTCATGTAGGAATAAATTTAAGAAGTCCACATGTTATTGAACATCTGAAGGTCTAAACAGAAAAGAGATTCACTGAAAACTGGTCTTTATTAGCCTCACTGGTCACAGAACTATTTGTTGTTGTCTCCTTTCCTTAGTGATTAGCTAGCAATTTGCTTTTGATGGTGTCAGAAGATAGGGGTAATTCAGCTGTTGATTCGAGTAGAGCATCCGACCTTGATGCTATCACTAGAGACTAATGCATAGCAAATTTAAGCAGCAACCCAGGGGCAAAGCATAATCTAAAAGGGGTGCAGGGTTGTGAAAGGGAGATGGCGGTCTGGTCTGCATCCCTAACTGCTCTTAACCAGCCTGATAAAACCTCCTGAAAACTGCCCTGTGTTTGCCTTACAGAGTCAAAATCGAGTAGGTTTTCAATTCTCGTCCTAGTGATCATTGCACACTAGTCAAATGAGTCTTAGCATGAGTCAGAGAGGTAATCATATGATTGATAAATGTTGTCTTCATTAAATCAATGACTTGTTTTGAAATTTGTTTTCTCTATCAGCTACCAGATCCTGCCAAGAATCTGAATGATTTGTGAATTAATTTTGTCCTTTAAAGAAAATGGTGGGGAAAGCCCCAAACTGTCAAAGTTGAATTCCTGCAAGCTTATTTTTCTCTTTCAGTTGAACAAGGTTTAAACAAACAAACAAACAAACAAACAAACAAACAAACAAACAAACAAACAAACAAACCACAACACGGAAAAAACTCCTGAGACTGTAAAACATTATTGAATATATTGGGCACTTAATATGAATGGATAGTATTGATTTTGGCCTTAGGAACATATGAAATACTGCATCCTGAAGATTCAGCTGAGCTCATTTAAGCTGCACACTGAAGTGCTAATGTTTAAAAACAGAGCAGCAGGTGCAAAAGCAGGTACAAAACAATCATATCCCATGATGGAAATATCCTTCTGACAGCCAAAAATACTCAAAATGGCTTCTCAAACACACTTCAGCCTATTAATGAGGAGATATGGGTCCAGATTCATCTTATCATCTCTGAAATAAATATGAACAAAGAAAAATGTGAAGTGTAAGTAGTTTGGAAACAATGCCATATTCAACACTGGAAATATTTAATGGATCAGATTCTAGTTGGTCCCCTTAGGCAGAACTGTTTTTTCTGCACACACACACATACACACTTACTGGTGACTAGTAATCTAATACTGCCGTTTAATGGGGCCCAAAAGAATGTAAGAATTGATAATGATAACAAACAGTGAAAGAGAATGTAGGGGCCTGCCCCCCCGC
>VYXC01004067.1:23389-38927 GCA_013397175.1 Platysteira castanea
CGCTCCGCCCCCGGGGAACGCCGGGCTCGCGTGGGGCGGGCGCGGACCCCCCGCTCCTCCCCGGGACGCGCTGCGTTCTCGGGTTCCTCTGCCGGCGGGCATGGGGAGCTCCGGGGAGGGGGAGAAGTCTCCGGGGGCGGGATGCGGCGTGCGGGGAGCGTGTGCGGAGCGTGCCCGAGGGGTCCCGAGCGGGGCCGGGCTGCGGGTGGAGGCAGCGAGCGCAGGGGGGTTTGCAGGCAGCGGCCCCCGGCGAGCCTCCCCCCGGCCCCGGGGATGCTTTAACCTGCACCAACTGGGCAGAATTCAAGATCAAAGTCAAGTTTTCACTTGAAATGTCTTAATTTGACTGACTTTATTTTAATGAAATGTAAAGTGATAAACACTCTTGAAATTGCTGCAATGGCAGTCTTGGCTCCCTCACTCTCTCTCTTTTTTTTTTTTTTTCCTCTAAATCATTGTAAAAACTTTTGCTGCTTTGAGCAATTAGAATTTCTTGCAATAAATCTGCCCGAGCGCTGTCGAATTTCACTTCAGCCTTCATGTGGTGCATTCAGCACTATCTGCACATTTTTAGGATGCGAATCATGTGAAGCAGAGTCACCTCCTGGCATGCACGAGGAGGAGTCCAAGCCCTTCACCTTGCCCGTCGTGTGTCAGGCAGAAGCAGGAATTTCCTCCGGGGAAGTGTTGGGTCCTGACCATGCCAGGGATGGATCAGAGCTTCCAGGCACCCGGAATTCCCTGGGACCACTGTTCCAGCTTGCAATGGCAGCTCCAGGCATGGCAAACCTCGGGCAAACTCTGCGAGCAGTTTACAAAGGCGAAATCACTGCATTTGCCTTTTGCAAGAGGTTCTTGGGAAAGGGAGTGTATTTTATTTGTTTACCATGAGCAGTTCAGCTTTTTATGGCCCTCTTGTCATGGGCAGATGCCAGGTGGTGGCAATTACAGCCAGCGCGAGGTCTCATGCACAGGAACACGTGCGTGGGGGAAAGGAAAGGGGAATAAGGAACAGTGCAGGGAGGGAGAGTGAGGAAAACTGCTCCTGAGCCAGAGTTTCTGCTCACAGCAGCTCACGGAAGGAAAACAGGTGGTGACTGCAGTCCTGCAGGCAAAGGCTGGAGGATTCGACCTTCCCTGGGTCCAAGCAGCAGTGGGAATTCCTCTCTGTGCTCGTGCAAAATGCACACAGGGGATGCGTGCAGGGAAAAACCAGTGGGAGCAAAAAAGCACTGCAGAGGGGAGCACAGACATTTACACAGGCCATGAATGAGGGGCACAGAGGCCAGAGCAGATGAAAAACATACGTGTGGGCACGCCATGAGAATAACAGAGCAGAGGATGCGTCAGGCAGAGAAAATCAGGAAGAGCGCAAATGATAAATTAATAAGAAAATAAAGACAGAGCTCATAAAATAAAGCAAACAGAGGGAAGCGTTTAACCTCTGTACCAACGCAACAATTATCCCAAAGAAAACAGGGAAACACAAAAGCAGCGTTACCTGTGGCTGCCCGGGTTCCAGCTGTGCCAAGTTTCAGAGTTGTGTCAACACCCGGGCTCTCTGTGACATTCCAGATGCCAGCCCGGTGACACAACAGATCTGCCTTGGCTCCCGCTCCTGCGCTCCTCATCCCGGTCGCAATGAGCTGAAAGATGATCCCCTCGACGTGGGGAAGGCAACGCAGCCGTGTTTGCTCACCCCGAGGGAAGGCTGGCGAGTCGATGACATCATTTTATACAGAAAGGGCGCTCTCTTTGAAGGGGCGAGGGCTGGGACGGAGCCACAGCGCTGCTGCTCCGCGGGGTTGGTGTGCCGGAGGGATCAGCCCTGTCACACACTGACCTCGTGCCTCGGGCAAGGAATGAGAGTCTCAAGTTAAGCCCAGGATTTGGGCATCTGGTTCAAGGAATTTCCTCCACCTTTTGCGGCCGGGGCTCTGCCACCCAGCTCATGTTTCCAAGAAGCACCTGGAGCTCCACGTACCTGTCTGCAATCCGTGAGTGGCCGCAAGTGCCCGGGTGCCTGCTGCTGTCTGCCCGCGATGCTGGGTGCAAAAACACCTTCACAAACCAGGGCTTCCATCCAGAGATTTCTCGGTTGTTCTCTTCATTTCCCATGAACCCCACCAGGCTGACAGCGCCGCAGAAAATGGAGCAGATGTTGCACCCTCGTGTTCATCCGTGCCGGCTGAAGGGAGCCTGAATTCCTGTTTTTCTCCAGGAAAAACCCTCCCGTGGTGAGCAGGCAGAAACCTAAGGAGGAGGCCTTGGGATGTTCATCACCAGAGCTTCAGAGGTCCCAGAGGATGTGGGGCTCGGGGTGAGCGCCTCTGTTTCTCGCAGGGATGGAGGAGCCCTGCAGGGGAGAGGTGGGGTTGGCACTGGATCGGCTTTGAGCTGACCCGGCTCGGGGAGCTCTGTCCAGAGCTAAGGAGTTCCTGTGGAGAAACAACACTTGAGAAAGTTGTGTTGCCTTTAGGGCTTGTGAGGGAGAATGTCCGGACAGAAGGGGAAGCAGCTGCTTCAGCACCGAACGTCCCCACGCGGCAGAGGGGGCTCGATGACCTTGGAGGTCTTTTCCAAGCTCAGAGATTCCATGACCCAGTGATTGTTCTGGTGTCTGTGTGGTTCCAAGAGCACCTGCTTGGTTTGGGCTGAATCATGGAATGTCCAGAGCTGGAAAGGCCCCCCAGGATCATCCAGCCCAGCCCCTGACCCTGCCCAGACACCCCAAATCCCACCCTGGGCACCCCTGGCAGCGCTGCCCAAACGCCCCTGGAGCTGTGGCAGCCTCGGGGCCGTGCCCATTCCCTGGGGAGCCTGGGCAGTGCCCAGCAGCCTCTGGGGGAAGAACCTTTCCCTGGGATCCAGCCTGAGCCTGCCCTGGCCCAGCTCCGGCCGTTCCCTGGCTCCTGTCCCTGTCCCAGGAGCAGAGATCGGAGCTGCCCCTCGGGAGGAGCTGCAGATCCCTGAGCTCTGCCCTCAGTGTCCCCTGCTCCAGCTGCACACACCGAGTGCCCTCAGCTGCCCCTCCTGTGGCCCCTCTCGACCCTTCACCATCTTTGGGCACCCTCAAATACCTTTAGATCTTCTATTTCGTTGCCCCAAACCCCCAGGTGTTCCATCCCCTGGCCTGGGGGCTCACCCTGCACTGGCAGCCGTGGTTCTCCTTCACCTCCCCAGCACGGAGAACCTGCCCAGCTCCTGCCACTGTCCCTGTTCCCCTGATAAGGATCAGGAGCCAGCTTCCCAAGGCCAACCCTCCTGGCATTATCACCACACTGAGAGCCCAAAGGAGAACAGCAGGGCTGGAGCGGGGCCGGGCTGAGCTGCACAAACACAGCTCCCAACAAAGGCGCGCGCGGGGTCCTCAGCGCCAGAGATGGGCTTTGCCTCCTGCTGTCCTGGTTTTTGCTCAGCCTTCTGTTTGAACCTTGGAGTCAGAGATACTTCACACAGTTTCATGTAAATAATGGCCAATGTTTACTTAACGGTATTTTCTGGTTTTCATTCCTTTTGTGATATGACAGCCTTAATGAGCTCCTTTCTTCTCCAGTGGGATTGAGAAGGAAGTGACATGCTCTCCAATCCCTTGTGGAGTTGGGACGTGTATAAGAATGAGATAATGTAAATAAATCCATCCATTTTCCTCCTTTCTGCTGAACCTGGCAGGTGTGAGAGCCTCCTTTATTGTGCTTTCACAGACACAGCCTCCCGCAGTTATTTTTTCCCTTTGGTTGCTGGCTGCAGGAGCACGGTGTCCCTGTCACCGCCAGGAGTTCCAGGCAGACAATGACGAAAGGGACGAGGCAGCCCCGGCCAGGAGCCATCCCTGTTTGGAAACAAGGAGCGAGCAAACAGGAAAGGCCTCCAGCCACGGAGCTCTCGGGATCCCGGCGTGCTCCTGGCACCGGCGGGAACAATGGGCTGATGTCACGGGCCAGAATTCCCCACGGTGGATGGCAGCCCAGCAAATAATCATAATTCTTATCCCAGGACGTGAGCAACATTTTTCCAGCGTTGGTCATCCCCCACGGAGCCGCCGTGAGGAAGTGTTGGAAAGAGATGTTGTCAAGTGGGGCTTCCTTTGGGATTTTTGGTGCCCTCCCTGCCCTCCCCCAGCTCGGCACATCGGCTGTAATAAATCACAGCTCGCTGCTGACGGGGAGGGAGCTCAGCGAGGGGCAGGGAGGATGAAGGAGATGTTTTACCTGGTGAAAAAGGGTGAGAGCCACGGTCTGGACACTCGGAAGGCGAAGGGGCAGAGTTTCCTCAGCTCTGTGGGGCTTGGAGCTGACACGGAGTGAATTGGGAGCATTGTCCGAGGGGTTCCAAAGGTGCTGAGGATGGCCAGGGGCTCAGGATAGAGTTCTGCACAAACAGTGGGGGTGGGGGAATTTCAATAAATTTTTCAACAATTTCAACAATTTTTTCAATTATTTTCTTCAGCAATTCCAACATTTTTTCAACATTTTTTTAAATTATTTTTTTTTTGAGGCTACTAAACAACAGGAACAATATGAAGGCGTCCTCCAGATCCCAGTTTCTCCTTATTTTGGCCTGAAGCCAGGTCTGTGGGGAGTATCCTGAAGTTCCTTTGCAGCATCCTTCATCTGCAGGGCTCTGCTGAGGCAGCTCTTGAATTCCCCTTTGGCTCCTTTCTGTTGCTGGGGACTGGGCACAGCTGGGCAGCGCTCAGGGCTCGGGGTGCCTTTGTCACTGGGCTGTCACTGGAAATCCAGATTTGCTCTGCGAGGTCCTGTTTGGTTTCCCTGCAGCCACCCCGGCTCTGGGCTGTCCCTTCTGCGCTGTCCCAGGGGAGGTGGCACTTCTTGCTGGAGCAGAACGGGGATAATCCATCCTTGTGGAAAAGAACTGGGATACTCCATCCCTGCAGAACGGGGATAATCCATCCCTGGAGAACAGAACTGGGATAATCCAACCCTGGAGAACAGAACTGGATACTCCATCCCTGCAGTGCAGAACTGGGATACTCCATCCCTGTGGAAAATAACTGGGATAATCCATCCCTGGGAATAGAACTGGATACTCCATCCCTGTGGAAAACAACTGGGATAATCCATCCCTGCAGAACAGAACTGGATACTCCATCCCTGGGAACAGAACTGGATAATCCATCCCTGGCCATGGGATTTCAGCAGCAAAAAGGCCTCAGTGAGTCCCAGCCCGTCCTGAAACGCAGCCCTGAAGAGAGAAGTGCAGAGCCACCAGTGCGTGCGGGGTTTGCTGGGAACGGATTTGCCCTGCTCCGTGTTTGGCTGTGGTCTGTCCAAACACACCCTCAGAGGCTGTTGGCCATGGTCACAGTGGGGATCTTCAGGTGTTTTCTACATCTGGAGGCTCCCGGGGATCCCCGTGTCCCCCTCAGACGGGGCAGAGGTGGCCCAGCCCCGGTGCTGGCCTTGCTGCCCCTGCCTGCCCACACCCCAGGCTCGAGGGGTCCCTGCTGCTCGGGGGAACGTGGCCCCAGCAGAGGAGAGGGAGGGGAAGATCCTGGGATGTGCTGGCTCCATCCTTCCCAGGGAGGTGGGAAGGGGCAGGCAGCCTTGGCAAGGACACCCAGGGGAGCCAGGCTGGGACCCAGCAAGGGTCTGTCCCCGTGGCAGGGCACTGCCCTGGGCCAAGGGCCGGCCTGCTGGGCTGAGGCTGATGCTTGCCCGGCATCCTGGAGAGCTGCAGGGATGGAGGGTCCAGTTCTGTTCCCAGAGATGGGTTATCCAGTTCTGTTCTTCAGGGATGGATTATCCCAGTTCTGTTCTGCGGGAATGGATTAACCCAGTTCTGCAGGGATAGATTATCCCAGCTCAGATCTGAAGGGATGGATTATCCAGTTCTGTTCCCAGGGATGGAGTATCCAGTTCTGTTCTCCAGGGATGGATTTTCCCAGTTCTTCAGGGATGGAGTATCCAGTTCTGTTAGGCAGGAATGGATTATCCACTTCCACTCTGAAGGGATGGATTATCCAGTTCTATTTTCCAGGAATGGAGTATCCAGTTCTGCACAGCAGGGATGGATTGTTCCAGTTCTGTTATCCAGGGATGGATTTTCCCAGTTCTGCCTGGGATGGATTGTTCCAGTTCTGCTCTGTAGGGATGGATTATCCCAGTTCCCTTCTCCAGGAATGGATTATCCCAGTTCTGCAGGGATGGATTATCCCAGTTCCCTTCTCCAGGAATGGATTATCCCAGTTCTGCAGGGATAGAGTAACCAGTTCTGCACAGCAGGGATAGATTATCCCAGTTCTTTTCTGCCAGGATGGATTTTCCCAGTTCTGCAGGGATGGATTACCCAGTTCTGCTCTGCAGGCAGAAGAGACAAAGCCAGAGGTGCTGCCCTGTGGGACCTGGTGGCACTTTCCTGCCTGAGAATTTGAATCCCAGTGGCCAGGAGTGGCTCTGAGACAGGAAAAGGGAAGGACAGGAATGGAAACCAATCCTGATCCCTTTCTGCAGGGCTCTGCCCTTTAGCTGGAGCTCTCAGAAGCCACTGATCAGGGCATGTTTGGGATCCTGGCACTGATGGGATGCCCTGGGATGTCTGTCAGCAGGGAACTCCAGGGCAGAGCCAGAGAGCTGTGATCTGAGGGGTCTGGAAGGGAAAAACCCCAAACAAATGTCTCCAAAGGCTGTGAAATGTCCTGAGCTGCCTGTGTGCAGCGTGAGCTGCGCCTGACCCTGGAGCATGAATGTCATTAAATTCCCAGCAGTGACCAGGCTGGGAGCCAGGTGAAAGCTGGGGAGGCAGGATGTGCCTCTGGGATGCACGGCTGAATTCAATCCAGGAAGGCACTGGATAAACTGGGAATACTGGGAATGTATGGATGTGCCATCAGTGTTGCCCTGGTTTTTGCTAAAGCCTTCTGTTTTAACCTTGGAGTCAGATTCTTTCTCACAGTTTCATGTAAATAATAGCCAATGTTTACTTAACGGTATTTTCTGGTTTTCATTCCGTTTGTCATAAGAGAACTTTGATGAGCACCTTTCTTCTCCAGTGGGATTGAGAAGGAAGTGACATGTCCTCCAATCCCTGGTGCAGTTGGGAATTGTATAAGAATGTGACACATGTCAATAATAAAGTCTTTCCCCTCCCTTCTGCTGAACCTGGCAGGTGTGAGAGCCTCTTTATTGTGTCTTCCCAGACACACATCAGCACATTCAGCTTCGTGCAGGGCTGTTCTGCTAGACCTGGATAAATCCTTCGGGAGCAGCCAAACCCGGTCCCCCATGGCAGAACCTTCTGCTGGTGACTGCCACAGGCCACAGGCCTGCTCTGGCTTTATTTTTAAATCATAATAAAATAATAAACGTGCTACTGATGGCTTTCCATGCTGCTCCAGGAGCTCCTGCGGGGAGAAACAAGCACTGCTGAAAACTCGCAGCTCTCCCACACCAAGAAATCCGCCGAGGATTCTCAAAAATGTCAGGACTCCAAAGGCTCCTTTCCTCACTCCCTGGGAAGCAGAGCGTGTTTCACCCTTTCGCCGTGGATGGAAAAGGGAATATTTGCAGTCAGGAAAGGAGTTTTTTAATGAAGTGAATGGCAGCCACAGTCAGTCCCGCGTGCCTGCCTGATCGCACCATTTGTGTGCCCAAAAGGCAAGCACAGCAAAGTGCAGAGTGTGTCTGAACAGCCCCGTGGAGACATTCCTGGCGTGTTGAGTGTTCATTGGAACACTCTGACAGGGATGCCTGCCTTTACTCCACCCTGATGCCTGAGCTCCTTCAGCTTTCCAGCACGATGAGTGACCTGGAATTCGTAATTACAATAGGTGTCATGCAATTAATCACCACCTCGGCTGTCTCCCGGCTCGCGGGGCTTTCTGAGCCCCAGCCTCTGTGGCAGGAGAGCAGCTTGTGCAACAGGGCTGGTTCCAGCTGGGACAAGCCCGGTGGGACAGGCACAAATCCCCCTCCCCGCAGCTCTCGAGGTGCTCCAGGTTCAGGCAGTGGGAAGCAGAGAGGATTCCAGCACGTGAGGCGACTTCATGTGATCAGTTTGGAAATGTTCGGCAGCTTGAATCCATCCCTGAGCTCTCCTTCCAGGGGGTATTTTCACAGGGGAGATATGTGGGGTAAGCTGGGGTGAGGGAGCTGCAAAATTCAGTCAGAGACAGAAATTCCTGCAGAGAACAAGGTAGAAGNAGCCTTCTCCTCTCCAGCTGAGCCCCCCCAGCTCTCCCAGCCCGGCTCCAGAGGGGCTCCAGCCCTGGGGCAGCTCCACGTCCTCCTCTGGACTCTCTCCAGCAGCTCCAGGTCCTGCTGATGTTGGAATCCCCAGGCTGGGGGCAGCTCTGCAGGTGGGGAATCACCAGAGAAGAGCAGAGTGGGAGAATCCCCCCCTCAAACCCGCTGCTCAGGATTCCTTCAATGCAGCCCAGGACACTGGGTGGGGTTTGGGGACTGCAAACCTTCCCCACTGAGCTTTTAACCCACAAAAATCCCCAATTCCTTCCCCCCGGGGCTGGTTTTGGTCTGTTCCCCCAGCCCCTGCTCGCCCTGGGGATTCCCGAGGTGCAGGACCTTGCCCTCGACCTCCTCGAACCCCGCGGGGCTCTCCCGGGCCCCCCTCCCCAGCCTGCCAAAGTCCCTGGGGAGGGTGACACAAAGCTGGGAGAGAAGCGAGGAAAACAAACACAAACAATGCAAGTGTCTGCCCTTTACACCTCGGCACCTGGGCGGGGGGTTAATTATTAATTATTGATAGGGTTTATTGGCGCATCGGCGCGTTGATTGTGTGATCCCATTGTTCTGGACAATGTGCAAACCCACGGCAGCACCCGAGGGGGTTACAAAGGTTTTCCGAGGGAAAGTGCTGATGCTGAAACACTGAAAATGGTGAGCACTGGGAATATCTCGCTTTCCCCCCTAAATTAGAGCTGGAGAAGAAATGAACTCGGAAATTTTTGGATTTTTTTTCCCTTCAGTTTGGTTATTCCAGCTCTCAGCCTTGCAGTTTGCTGCAAAATGTTTGGATTTGTTTGATTGTCTTTACTCAGGGACTCAAAGTCATAGCGGAACAAAAAATTTCTCCCATCAAAATACCACATTTTAATCAGACTCGCGACGTTCCAAAACATCTCAGTTTTAGAAGAGGTCAGAAACACTCGATTTAGAGAAAAAAAACAACACCCAAAACTACAAAAACATCTCCAGCAAACCAAGAAGGTCATAATTTCCATCCAGCTCTGTTTGGGAGGAGGTGAGAGGCTGCAGCAGCAGATCAGCTGGGGAAGGAAACAAGGAAAGTCGTACGAGAAAGTTTAATTAAAGCGGGAGTAATTAGGTGCTGAGGAATCCCGCGGAGGGCTCGGCACGGGCTCAGTCTGGGCAGTGTCTCCTGCTGGATGTCTCTGCCCTTGGCCAGGCGGGGCTGCAATTTCGGTTACTGGTTAACCAGTTTGCCAGAAATTCCGTTCTTCCCGGCTGGAACTCTGGGGGTTTGACTCCAAGTCCCGAGGGATCAAAGCCGAGGGGAGCAACCTGATTTTCTGCTCCGCTGGGAATGCTGAGATTTTCTATTCCGGCTTAAAATGACGTCGAACAATTCGGAATTTTGCATTGTAGCAAAAATAATCTCGCGAGCAGTTTTGTGTCAGGTCACAGAAATGTGTTATTGTGAGCAAAAATTGAAGTTTTCTCATATCTAAACCAACATTTTAGCGTATAAAAACAAATGTTGCAGCTTGAGATCTAAATTTAAACCCAACAGCAGCACAGCCCGTTCCAAAACTGATAGGAGGTGTTGCAAAATTCCTAACAATGGCTGATTTTGTGACCTCTGCTGCTGGTTTGGTGCTTTCAGAACAATCCCAGGGATTGTTTGGAGAGGATTGGGAAGGATTGGTTTGTAAGGGATGTTTATCAACACTGCCTGTGGCTGGCACTCGGCCCAAGGGGCTGCGTTTTAATGTTCACTGCCTGGATTTCCCAGTGGGAAAGTGCTGGGGAAGGGGAAAGGGGAAAGGGGAAAGGGGAAAATGGAAAATGGAAAATGGAAAAGGGGAAGGGGAAGNGAGAAGAGAAGAGAAGAGAAGAGAAGAGAAGAGAAGAGAAGAGAAGAGAAGAGAAGAGAAGAGAAGAGAAGAGAAGAGAAGAGAAGAGAAGAGAAGAGAAGAGAAGAGAAGAGAAGAGAAGAGAAATCTTGTTTTGTCTCTCCCCCAGGAACTCCCTGGCTGCTGTGGTGGTTCTGAGCTCCCCAGCCCCAGCTCAGGGAGCAGTTTTCCAGCAGGAGCTGCCCCGGGCAGGAGCCTGGGGCTGCCCTTGATGGTTTTGCTCTGGAGGCCACACTTCAGTTACGTCTGACATCCCCTGGATGCCACCAACTCCCTCCTTTGTCACTGCAGACAGAGGCAAAGCTGGGAGAAAACAAAATGAGGAGAGAGGAGGTGAGAGGGCTCGGCTCCCCACGGGGTTTTTGCTGTTTATAACCTCAGGGGTTCCTCAGAACAGCCCTGGCTGTGCTCGCAGGGTGGTTTCCTCTGGCCTGAATCGTGTGGGGATGCACATTCCTGCTGCTCAGCACCCCCTGCACAGCCTGGGGTCTCACCTGCTGAGGGACAAGCCTGGCCCTGGGGGAGCTGGAAACCCAAAAATCCTCTTAATCCCCCCCAGACTCCTCCACATCCCCTGTCAGCCTGGGGCAAACCCCAACCTTGCCCCACCTGGGTTCTTCCCAGCTGATGCCACACCCTGTGGCTCCTCGATTGAGGAAAGCTCAGCCCCCAACACCGACCCCAGCTCCCACCTCTGGTGGGGTCACCAGCCCTGGGAGTGTCCCAAAAGGTAGGGATGTGGCTCGTGGGGCCATGGGGAACGTGGTGGTGGTGCTGGGCTGATGGTTGGAGTGGATCTTAGAGGGCTTTCCCAGCCTTGCCAATTCTGATTCTGTGGTCAGCGTGCAGGGCACCCAGGGGTGGCTGACAGGGCCAGTCCCAGCCCACCCAGCTGCTCCAGGGGGTTCTTGGCATCCAATCCTGATGGAAATTAAGAACTCCAGTGCAACTTTGAGTGCTGGAAGCAGGGAACAGCCTCCTTAAATCCCCTCTTCAAGCAGCTGGAGGAAGTATCAGGAAATTCAGCCATCCTCGAGGTGATCCCGGCCTCATTTTTTCAGGCCCTTCCTGAGGAAATTCTGGATAATTTCACTGAAACCCAAACAACCCCCAGCCCTCCTACGATCCCCAGTGCCTTGTGCTGAGCTCTGCTCCTCCGCTGCCCCGGATCTGCCCCCACTCTGCTCCCACCACGGCTCCCCTTCCCTCAGAGCAGCCCCTCAGCTCAACCCCTGTGTCCCTTTTGTCCCCCAGGCTCAGGTGTCACATCTGCAGGTCAGATGTCCCTCTCACTGCTCTCCCCGACCCAAATTTCCACTCCACTTCTCTCTCCTCGATAGCCCTCATCTCTCTGCCACAGAAATTGCCAGATTTGCTAAGCTGATGATTACCCAGCACTGCAAATCCACTTTGTTGGAGAATTAATTCGGCCCCGTTTGAGAGTTCGGCCCCGTTTTTCTGCTGCTCTTCCTCCAGAGCCCTGGGAAAACCCCAAACACAGATTTTTCAATTTTAGGCTTCTCCTGCCTGCATGGCAAGGCGAGGATGTTTTAGGAACATGGATTTTCAGAGGTGCTGTTGTCTCAGATGGTAAATCCACAGGCCAGGGCTCAGAGAAGGCCCAGCTTGAGCAGAGAGCGGCCTAAGTCGGTGGGAAATGCAAAGGCTGGGGTTGTGCACCAGGGGAATGTGGACTGGGAATGTTCTCCACGAGTTCAGCACCAGAAGTGGTCATTTATCCCAGGATCAATGAGGTACTGGAAGGAAGAGGCCTCAAGGCCTCTTCTCACCCTACCCAGGAGCCCATTTACTTCCAAACTTCTGTTTCAGCCAGTATTTAACGACTCATGCCAACTCCACGGAAAGATACAAAAGTCCTATGGCAGAAAACCTCATTTCTCCTTCGCAGGGGGCTCTGGAAGAGCCAGGGCACAACCCGGGGGAGGTAATTCTCTCCCCCAGCCCTGGAAGCGCTGCCTTTGGGGCTGGGGCACTCGCACACGTCTGCGGGCTCGGGTGCCTCCTCTGCGAGGCTCTGGCAAGCCCTGCACACGCCTCACGGTCGGGTCCTGCCAAAACCCGGGGAGAGCGGGGCACGCCCAGCGCGAGCGGCCCCGGGGCCCCGCGCCAGCCACTCCCGTGTCCGCACAGCGCGATCCAGAGCGGATTAAGCGCTCCAGCCCTGCATGAGGCATCCTGGAGAAACCTAAAACCCCAGGTGCCACCTAATGCTGGCGGTGCCCCGGGCTCCCGGCGCTGGCATTCCTGCCCAGGAGTGCCCAGGCCGGGCTGGTGGCACGCAGGTCCCTGCAGGCTGACACCCGACGTGGGGTACGTGCACGTCCGCAGGGCCACGGCGTTCCCCGGCTGTGCCAGTAAGGACACAAGGGAGGAGGCTCTCACACCTGCTAGGTTCAGCAGAAAAAAGGGAAAAGAGAGACTTCAGTTACATTTCTGATACTTTATAGGATTCTCAACTCCACAAGGGATTGGAGGACATGTCACTTCCTCCTCAATCCCACTGGAGAAAAAGGATGCTCATCAAACTTTCTCTTATCACAAAAGGAATGAAAAACAGAAAAGACAGTTAAATAAACATTGGCCATTATTTACATGAAACTGTGTGAAAATTCTTTGATTCCAAGGTTATAACAGAAGGCTTTAGCAAAAACCAGGACAACATCCGGCAGCTCCTGGCACATCAGAGCTGTCCCCACCAGGGCTGGGTTGTGACATTCTGGAAGGGAACCCAGCAGCACAGGGCAGGGCACGGGGCAGGGACAAATAACCCCGATAAGCTGGCACAGGGGGAAGCGGGGTGGGGGTTGGATGGACCCCCAGAACCAGCCTGTGCTGGTCCAACCTGTGCTGCTCTCTCCACGCTGAGCAGAGGGGCTTTGAGCCAGCCTGGAGTTTTATTGTGTAAGAGAACAAAACAAGGCAGAACAAAAGTGTTTTTCATGAGAGGAGTGTGTGAGTGAGGGTGTGAGTGAGCGTGTGCTCCCGAATCTGCAGGGAAGGGAGCAGGGATTGGCTGCCTGAGCTGAAATCCAGCACTGCTGGAGATGTGAACGCTCACTGCACACACACAGAGGCCCTGGGAACACCCCTCTGCCTCCAAATCCCCGCAGAAATCCCGCAGCTGAGGTGGCAGAAGGTGTTTGCAGGTGCAGGACAAGGTTGGGTGGGTGGGTGGTGGCAAATTGGTCCCCACGGGGTTGGAGGCATTGAGGGGAAGTCAGTCGGGTGAGGGGATGTTGGAGCAGCTGGTAAAGATGAAGTTTGGGGAAGGCCGTGCATGATCGGGCTGCAAATTAGAGGTAATTGGGTGTTATCACTTCTTAGAGTTGATTCATGGTGGAAATTCATGGAATCATGGATGGGGTTGGAGGGAACCTCAAACCCCACCCAGTGCCACCCCAGGGACAGCTCCCACTGTCCCAGGCTGCTCCCAGCCCCAGTGTCCAGCCTGGCCTTGGGCACTGCCAGGGATCCAGGGGCAGCCACAGCTGCTCTGGCAATTCCAGCCCAGCCCCTCCCCACCCTCCCAGGGAAGGATTTCTCCCTGGTACCCAATCCCACCCTCCTCCAGTTCAAAGCCATTTCCCCCACCCTGTCGAGGGACACAGGGACACATCCTCCCCTTGGCAGTCCCAGCAGAGCGGGGAGAGGGTCGGAACTCAAAGCCAAGGTTTGCCCTGGAATGACCCAAGCAGGAAACCTCGTTCCTGGAGTTTCATTGCCTGTGGAAGAAATGGGGGGAGTTGAGTACAGAGAGCAGAGATGTTAGGAGAGGAGAAGGCTCCAGGGAGAGCTCCGAGCCCCTGGCAGGGCCTGAAGGGGCTCCAGGACAGCTGGAGAGGGGCTGGGGACAAGGCCTGGAGGGACAGGACCCAGGGAATGGCTTCCCACTGCCAGGGGCAGTTACTGCTCTTCAGAATCCAAGACTTTTTCAGGAGCCTACATCAAGGAGGGCCCGAGGGTCTGGACAAGAGGGATGTGTCCGAAAGACAGCAAAAAAATGACCAAGAGTGCCCCTGACAGGGGGCTGAGCATCCAGAGGTGGGGACGTGCCTTCAGAGGGGTCTGCCAGGGCTCTCCAAACCCAGATTCCTCTGAAGTGCTGGATGCAAGAACCAAACCCTTTGTAGCCATCTGTGGCCTTCAAAGGTCTGTCCATTGCTCAAAGCTCACTTCAGAAAAGCCTTCCCAACCTCAGCTTTGCTCTGACGTGGTGTGGAAGGCACAGGAAGTCAACTTTCCCTTCCCTGGACGCTCCTGCACAGTCTGGGAGCTCCCACCACGCTCCCAGAAGGACCCAAGGTGCTCTCTGTGCACAGCAAGAGGGACAGGACTCCAGCAGGAGCAGCTCTGGAGTCAGCTTCGGAGTCAACACCTGCCCTGCCAGGCTGGAAGGAACCTTGACGCTCATCCACTTCTCTCTCCTCAATAAACCTCATCCCTCTGCCACAGAAATTGTCAAACTTTCTAAACTGATGATCACCCAGCATGCGCAGGGACATTTCCACTCTCTGAGGTTGCTCCTGGGATAGGAATTAGAACTTGAGAGGGGCTGTAAACGCTCAGCTCTGGCTCATACACCCCCAGCCCCGCTTTCTGTCCGAATCCCCCGCGTTCCGGGGCTCAAAGCTGTGGGATTCAGAGGCGGCCCTGGGGCTGCAGGCAGCAGCAGACACCGGCTGTGCCACGGCTGCCCGGGCATGGAGCAGCAGAGCCCGGGATGTCGGAGGGCTGAGCTGGGGAGGAGGGAGGATGTGTGCTGCCCTGGTTTTTGCTAAGCCTTCTGTTTTAACCTTGGAGTCAGAGATCCTTTCTCACAGTTTCATGTAAATAAGAGCCAATGTTTACTTAATAGTATTTTCTGTTTTTCATTCCTTTTGTGATAAGAGAAAGTTTGATGAGCATCTTTTTTCTCCAGTGGGATTGAGAAGGAAGTGACATGTCCTCCAATCCCTGGTGGAGTTGGGAATTGTATAAGAATGTGACAAATGTCAATAAAGTTGCCTTTCCCCTCCTTTCTGCTGAACCTGGCAGGTGTGAGAGCGTCTTTATTGTGTTTTCCCAGACACAGATGTGCCCGGGGTTCGTGGGGGAATGAGAGAGCTGTGAGGGTGACGAGCACGGGGAGGCGGCTGCAGGACGGGCCTGGAGGCAGCCGCCAGCTCGGGAAGGGGCTGTGTGCTGCAGGCAGATGATGAAACGCTGCTGGAACCCTGGATTCTGAGAGTTTTAATCTCTCAGAGCTGACAGGGGCTGATCCTCAGAAGCGCACTGAGTTTAGCCTGAGGGCCTGGAAAAGGCTTCCCAAATTACGTGATAGCACCGAGATTGTTGGGGTGTTGGTGCCTTCTCCCAGCCACCTGGAAACAGAGACTGGACAGGAGTAAGGGAATAAAGGCAGGGATTTATTTGAAGGCCTTCAAGGCACACCCTGGGGAGCCAGAG